>KB299519.1:216671-233712 GCA_000328365.1 Capitella teleta
GCGACACGGGTCACCATGGAAACATGGATAGCATCGTCTGAGGTGGATTATATTCAGTATCGAATATGATTGCGTTTTACGGAAGCGAAGTTTCTGTTCTGTGATGCTTTCAATGAATTCTAATTCTTATAGCTGGAAGATATAATTGTTGCGATCAATGAATAAAGTATATCACATACTTATACTATATAATGTATTATGCTTACTAAATTAGTTTACGATGACGAATTCAGCAAGAACATGGCCGAAGATAACACGTGTCATGCATATACTCATGAAGAAAGATTCCACGACCTATTGCGCATGCGCGTGTGCATAAATCAGAAGAGAGGGAGTCACTCGGGAGGTTTTTCCCGGGCTTCTACATTTCAAAGTCTTAATTCCTCTAATTATGCTGTTTGTTTGTGGCGTCTGTTCTTGAGCCGATAAATCGTGTCTCCTCCCTCTCTTCACTGTAACAACAAGGTCTGCGGCTGCCGTACAAATCACAACATGGAAATTGTGATCGGCGACCTCCGCGCATGCGCCTGACACAGCGAGTACATCGAGAGAGATACTCTCTCTCTCTCTCTCTGCATGAAGCTCTTCATTAGCGCTTAAAACGCCGGAATCTCGTATTTTGAATGCGAATGACGTCACACACGTGCGCAATCAGCTTAAGGTATTTAGGACTGATTACGTATGCACACCTTGTGATCATAATGTATTTTTAGGCTCTTGATATAAGTCGGTATTTTATACCAGGCATTTACTCACATTTTGCACTCATTTTTCACAAAACTGAAAGTATAGACGCAGCCTTTGACTCGTGACATTTACTTGTTCTATATTATACGCATTCCCTCGAAAATTGCATGTAAACGCTGTATGTTATAACATTGAGCAGATGTACCATTATTTACGCCTTCAGCATAATTTGGTGCATATCATCTCGAGTTTAAGTACACATGCACCCGCACACCACACATATTTCGCATAATTATATATATTCATCCGACATTGAATGCGCACGTTTGCTTAAAATGCATCTGATTTCATTGGTGATAATTGTTTTCCGCGTAAAAGAAGCAAGTTGTGATTGAAGACCTCACCTTCCATTCCTTTGAGTCCCGTGGCACAGCCGTTCGTCTGCGGAGCCATTGACGCCCAATCCATATCAAAGTAGGAATTCGCGGAGACCCCACAGTCTCCCTGTTGTCGTGACACGGGGGGAACAGCCCCTGGATGCGGTGCGTAGGGCGGGGGAGCCAGCGAGGGTGCTCCTCCGTCGGCGGGAGCGGAAGAAGGGTCAGACATGAGGGAAGCGATGGCGAATGCACTCGCCTTCTCAACGTTGGTCATTGAGGAGACAAACCTCCAAAATATCCGCGCAATCACGTGATGTAGTAAACTTGAGCAATGGACTCTTAGTCGTGGAGCATGACTCTGCACTGTTGGTGATTCTTGGGTTCTCGTCGCGTCGATTTATCCGTCAAGATCCGAGTACAGATTGAAGTGAAGAAACACCTCCGGCAGGATCTTTGTGGAGTAGGTTAACTCCAGGGTGATTGACACCTGCAAGCCCCGCCCCTTGGTGCCAGCATTGCTCTCTAGAGATCTCTGATTGGTTGGGGATCTCCCACCTTCTTCCCTAAACCCCGCCCCTTTGCTCATCCCGTGCTCTGATTGGCTGGGAGTTCCACGGAAGCTCCTGTTTCTACGCATGAATCAGAGTAATTGGCTCTGAGGAAGTTTCAACAACTACTGCGGATCGCCTCCTCTCGCTTGTTGTTGTTGTTGCCATGGAGCAAAAAGTGTTTGTGTATAGCATATGTGATAAATGATTCGGTTAATTTATAAACTATATTGCACAACTTCCACAAGACAATTGAGGAAATACTCATCGAGGACTTACGCAGTTCTGAGTCTAAGTACAGCGCTGACATTCTTCTTGTGTTTAGTGGAATTTCTCCAGAAACTGAATCCGTCACCCGAAGCAACTCAATTCATCAGGATGCGGTTTCACTGGCGACACCTTTGCGAATGGCATGCAGCGATGACCTCTCCTGCGGCTGCTGCGGCTGCGGCTGCGGCTGCAAACAATGCCTGCGTGCAGAATGCATCCACTCACAAGAGTACATGAACATGCAGGTCTACGTACGCTGCAATTAATTGCACTGTAAATTATAATCTTTTACTCCGGAGCCTATTTTACACATTGCACGGATCATTCGAATTTACATTTTTTTTTTTTTTTTTACGTTTGGTTGACAAAGTGTTGCCTCTCTTCCTCATAGATAGAAGACTAGTTTTCTGTATCTAAATACAAATATATTGGGAACATGGTAATTTGTGTGAGGATGGTCCTTCTATGCAAATTATGTATACTAATGGTTCTAGGCATAATGTGGTATGCTAGTACACCCAAAAAGTTAACGCGGTTTCAATAATTATATTCATGTACACGATTCTTGAAGCTCCAAAATTTCCCGTTTTTCTCCTTTCAAACCAAAAATCCGACATGCAAAGCTTGGGTTTTTACATTTGGAAATTGGGGAATCGCTGTTCTTAAAATTGCCGGGAAAAATGCATTTCAATTGATTGGGGAATTGATCTGCGATGCATATACTGAGGTATTTTCACTTTGAGTCATTCGGTCAAACTCTGGATGTCTCAATTCTGAACTGGGAATAACTTCCATGAAAACGAAGGTGAAATAAAGACATTTCACGCAGAAATCTCTCTCATTCTTCATCGTGCATGTTTATATGTTATACATCATACACATGTATGTATATAGAATACGTTGCTCTTGTTTTGGCCGTGTTTATACTCGTGACGTCACAGCATGTGTATCTCTTAGTGGCGTAAGAGGGCGTATACATCATTCGAGATCATCACACGGAGCTGTCTCCTGCATAAGATTTAGGATGCACTTATCAACGCGAAAACACTCCTAGAAAAATGAGGAGCATTTCGCCGATAAGGGCTTAAGAAGCGTGTCTGCAAAACAAAGCGAACGAAGGGCACAGATAACTCCACGTCGAATGCACACATCGAACCCCTTTGTTATACATACTATTATAAGTATATATAGTAGACGGTAGTAGCATGTTATATAATGAATGAGTTCAGAGCCTGTATATGTATAGCACAGAAAGGAATGCACAGGAAGTAGGCATAATAAACTACATTAATTTCCAATTTCTGCTCTCGAGTTTCGTGGGTGCTGGATTCGTGCGATGACAAACTGCACCTCATCAAGACGCGGATCGTCGTCGTCGACTGTTCTTCCGCTTCGGGGCATTCTACGAGGACATTTTGGTTTGTGTCAGAAGTCGGTTGTCACGATCGCTGATAGCAAAGATCGTCGAGGGCAGGAGGTGCCGCCAAATCGAAGGATCAAAGAGCCAATATACAGACCGTATCACATACATCATAATGTAGAAATCACCCATGCTATTATATAGACACAACCGTAGCCCAATCTGAATAATTTAATGAAATGTATATATTAATTCATTAACTTGGTGCACATACCCATTATGCAATAGAACACCACAGTATGCATTGAATCAATTCATATTTTCCCATTGCATATAAAGGGTGGATGCCGACCCGTGTCGTTATCGCTGTGACGTCAAGGGTCGTTGCCATGGAGACAAGGATCACCGCCCGCGTTATCCGAGGTGCGACGTTTGCTCAGGGCGGCATGCGCGGAATTCTTTATAGGTGTGAAATTACAAATTTCTACTTGTTCAGAGATAAAAGTTCGATTTAAAGCATCACATCCTATCTCTGTATATAAGTCCACCGATTCGGTCACGAAGAAATCGCTTTAGGGTCGGATTTATTGGCTTATATCCTAAGCAGCAGAGCCGACTGTAAAGAAATGATTTAAAGCGCTGCTAAGACTGCACTGTACTACATCTGAGGCGTATCATGGGAATAAATCACAGCATACTGAGAGCATCTGCATATGCTGCATATATATGATTCATTGAGACGTCATTTTCTGACATTTGATAAGAAAGTCCTGCCTTTGTGTTGCGCTCGCTCTTTCGCTCATTTAATCGTTTACGAATCAATTTATAAATGAGACCCGCGTACACACGTAAGATGACGCTCCGTCCGTCATTCGCAGGTGAAGTTAAAACGCAGTCGCCTGGCTGAACTACGAGTTCACTTTGTGTCCGAGCGTCGACCGACCTTTGTTTATGTGTATCGCAATGTTACGTAAGGTGTTTAAGGGGAGGATTGTGGGTGACGAGGTAAGCAGCAGAACAGGTGAGCCAGTCACTCGATACTTGACTCCTAATTAATGTTTACAATACGCCAGGTAGATAGTAATTGAATGAACGACCGCGTGGTAACCACACGCCTACCATTCATTATAACACGCCTGATATGGCAGTATACAAAAACACAACGTCAGGTGTTAGTCACTCAGTACATATAGTTCGGATCGGAAAACCCGCTTCATGCAATTGGCTCGCACGATATTTCATGCAGTTGCTTTCAAATGATCGGTCAGAAGTTTCTTGCTGTGAATTTATGACACTTTTATGAGTATTCAGACGCCAAGGAAAGCATAAAAGACTAATTCAGCACATGGCACAGCTCATGTGTCGCTGCTTCTCTGACATCTACACTCCCAGCGACAAGATCGATTTCACTTTCGCTTCCGAACCTCGTGAACGGTAATGATGATGATGCTGATGATGGTGACTGTGGTTCCGAGTGGAAGACACTCCACCTGCGCCGGTGTTTGTGTGGTCGATCTTCGGTGTTAACCAGCGACGTCTGAGAAATCATTCTCGTTTATATATTGGCACATAATTGATTTCACGCCAGGTGTTTTTTTAGTTCTTGCAGTTGATAGATACCGGGTATCAACTGTGCATAATGTTACCCTTTATCAAATGAAATCTTAACCATTGTCAATTTTTCGCCCTCTGATATGAATAAATATTAGTGAATTTGCCACTGCACTGGAACTATTAGGAAATCCATTCAATTCAAATGAATTGACAGCTCACCTCTAACCTGAATAGTCACCATTCAATGATTGCCTTGACCCCTCAACACAACGATATCCAGGAAATCCAGGCAAAATCCCGACTTTCCTTTAATTAAAAAAAGAGAGAAGTCGTCCTCCATAATTCACTCCTCCTACATTTATGGTTTTATAGCATCGACAATTTGCGCGAACTTTCCCGTGGAATGAAACCGAAACTTAAAATGCAGCTCACTGTCCGCTTTTGCACACGCTTAGCGTTAGGATCAAACAACTAAACTAAAAAAGAAACACGGCCACTATTACACGTAATAGTACAAGTAATTTCACAATTTGTTATGAAATAAAATGCCACGCTTAAGGCACTATATAGGCCTACTTCAGCAGAGCCATGCAACTGCCCGAACTGTTCCGTGTTAACCGATTTGGACAGGCAGTAGCCCCCCCTCTTCTGACCACAGTTGACCAGCGTCCACCAGGGTCATCGATAGCTGCTCAGGTAGTTTTGTGATCATTCTGATCAAACGATTTTCTCAAGAGATAAACAAAATGGCCGTGCCTGTCTATTGCTCAGCCTTTGTCACAAATTGTTTCCGTTGACAGCGAGCAGGAGCATTTCAGTCAGAGGTCCTTGCTCCCCACACCTGTCTTCACAGGGCGCAGGTGACCTCTGACCTCACCCTTCGGCCTCACGGTATGCAGGGCCACGCTAGAGTAACAACTGCGCTCGCCTTTTATCGCTCGCCCTGCTGAGATCAATTATCCGACTCACAATTCCATTGAAGTGAATATGTTTTATAGGGATCGCTCCGGAAGAGAAGACCACCCGAGTTTTTGTTGGAGATAATTAAGCTAACAAACTATAAGGCCGACCACAGCAGAGAGATTATCTTTCGCTTTCCCATGCAGCTTAGCAAAGCAATGCGAAATATACACCAAACAAAAACGTCGCGCCTTGTAATAATTCACGATGAATTACTACCTTCGAATGCGCTGCTTATAATTGGTACAAATGACTGCACTCTGAGACCGGGAAGAAACCTCGTCTTAATTGAGGCATGTGTTGACAGACGCCCAGCTAATGATTCAATATTTCCTTCCCTTCCCCCCTGCACCCATGCACTTCTTCCCAGGGTTCAAAAAGGGGTCAATATCCTCTCAATTTGGGTTCTGTTAAAATCGAACTGAAAGAGGCCGCAATAGACAAACCTGCGCATCAATCTTGATTCAATATAAAACAGAGTTGGGGGTGGGGGGGTGGGGCAGCAACGGCTGAGTTGGTTGCGTAGGAAGCGAAAGATCCAAGAGAGCAGAAATCTTACAATGCTCTTACTTTTTATTCCCAAGCGAAGGTGAAGGGGCCCAAACCTGATATCTCTGTTACACGCATTTCCCTCTCTTAATTGCTTCTTTATCGCCAATTCTCGAAGCTGAGGTGTCAAACTGCATCCTTCTCTTTTCGTGGGATGACGTATGATTCTGCACTTGCGTCTTCGACAAAGCAGTTGTATATAACCGCAGCAACATGCGCCAACCGGAATTGATTTGATTCCAAACTTCTGCTGAATAAATCATTCATTTGAATTGTCAGACCATGATCAGAGACAGTCAGCGAAAATTCAATTTGTGACGGCCACTTTGTTCATGAGACAAACGGTATACATTGTATCAATGCAAAATCTGCTATTGAATGAATCAATATATACAAAGTTTCCATTATGAGTTGTAGAACATAAGAAGAATCGATGAATAGAGCGCCTACATCGGCATGAAATGCACTTAGTGATGACGTAACTCTTGGGTGGTCGTGGTGACGAGCGATGACGAAGAGGGAGGTGCTCAGATCGAATTGCAAACCGACTTGGAGAGCAATTGATCAAAATCTGTCTGCGGCGATTTATCCAGGAAAATGGACACCGGATCTGAATCCCGGGATCCAAGCCAATCGCTCCATCATGATCGAAGAGCAGGACCTGAGGGGACAAGCCGACTTTCAACAAGGTTCGCTTTTGTCTCAACGTGGATGCTATACCTCCAAGACTGTAATCGAAGTGTACGCATCAGTAGACTATGATTAATCGCTTTGGCGTCTTGAAAATATAGCTTGTCATCTGAGTATTTCTTGATCGCGATTCGCTTCACTTGCAGATTCGATTGGAGTTCGCACAGGTATCCTCTCCATCCATGCATCATAAAGCAAAGTTGATATTTCCTATTTATTTATATACATTTTCTACATGTACATGCAATCCCAGTGATTGGATCCTGGCACGGGGAGGAGTATTTATGGTAGGCAGTCCGAATGGCGTTTTCGGGATAACAAGGGAGGCTGCACAGTCGGGCGAATTTTGACAGCAGTTTATTCGTAAACAACACAAACTTTGATGGATGGCTTTCTGCTCTGAGCAGGTACGATTACCAAACGAAAGCCCAGCTGAGGAACGACGCGCCTTCGCTTGTCCCAGGGTCATTCATCCTGCGACAAAAAACGAGAAATTCGGATAAAAAGTTCAGCGAAACACATCTTACAATATCTTATGACATAACGACATAATTCAATTTCAAGATACATGTGTATTTATGCAAGGATATATAGGGCCTGATTGAGGTTTTCATTAAGTGTGTATTGACCTTGTGCATTACCATGAGCGGGGGTCGGAGGTTATTGGCACTTGCCAGACTGATAGACCAGGAATGATGCTCTCAATTCAGAGATAACCGGGCGCTGTTCTTGGCTTCTGGTGTCTTGTGGGCGCTTGTACAATCAAGTAAGAATGTAGATTACGATAATCACCGGCACATTCAAGATGGCCGGCACATGGGACTCCGTTCATTATCTCGGTGCTGAAATTGACTACGTCTGCGCATAGGCAGCTGAGAATAGCATCTATAAACTGCATGGTCTCCCTGGGTTTGGCGAGGTCAGGAATGTCCCAGTAGATCAGGCTTTGCGAACAAGGTATATACTCACGTCTTCCAGTAGCCAGGACATACCTATACAACATAATTTCGCCGATTCGGACTCTGCTCTCGATCCGCTCCACCTTCTCAAACTCGTTTCATGATTGATTTCTTGAGTCCTTCGTCTGATTGCGCGTGGCATTCCTTTCCTCGTCAGATGACAGAGATTTGTGGTTTGAGAAATCGAAATAAATGGCGCGTCGATTGACGTACATCCTCTCAATTTTCTAATGGCCAATTGCGAACATAATTCAGAAATGTGAACTTGCTCTTATCGGAGTGAGAATATGTCTTCTCGGTTGCGTCCTCGGCGTCTTTGAGGCGTGATGGCACCACTGATAGTGCATCAGGAAACATCAGTCTTCACGTAACGCATCGCTCCGCCATTCGCATTCGATAA
The DNA here is from genome assembly GCA_000328365.1 of Capitella teleta. Lineage (NCBI taxonomy): Eukaryota > Metazoa > Annelida > Polychaeta > Capitellidae > Capitella > Capitella teleta. The sequence goes on from KB299519.1 coordinate 225,029, forward strand.
CTCACGCAACGAATTAAAATTTATTCACAGGGTTTAAATCTGGAGTGAAAATAGACAATTATGCGAGTGAGCAACATGATTAGCATCCATGACAAAAATAAAGTTGTATGATTAAATGGGTAATTAAAGGATTGAATCACTTCTTAATTGTAAATTTCAAAACAATATGAGACATACAGAGTGGGCCAAAAGTAGTCTATCTATACCACGTTAAAGATTCCACTGCTTTCCAATTATGCATTTCTGAGATCGTAGTGTAAAAATCATACGAACATAAGAGAAATAAATACTTAGTAATGGTTAGTCTAACATGTCATGCTTCTATTCCTATACTTTCTATTCCAATTTCATCCACTTTTATGCCGATTTATCTCAATTAATAGAATGCACTCATCATTCCGCGATATTTCCACTTTTGGCGGCAAACAGGGCCCCGGACCGTGGATAAGCTTCATTGAACGCATAAGTAAGGCAACGCTCTTGAACTTTTTTTTTTTTTTTTTTTTTTTCTTTTTTTTTTTCTGAGAGTACTATTGTAGTGACAGTAGCACTAATGTTTATCTCCTAAAATCAAAACAAAGCACAGAGTTTGCATTGAAGCGCCATACAAGATATGACATTCCTTAATGCTCGTTCAGGGGCTCATCTGATTTTGCTTTCTTCGCGACTACTCACCACTCACATTTAAATGTTCCTCCTTCATTCGAAATTGAATTTTTTCTTGATGTCTTTGCATAAATAGGCCCAGAATAACATAGTAAATCCATGCCATGTAGTGGGTTATTATTATTATTATTATTATTTTTTTCTTTCCATGGGCAGATCGCGTAATGCTAATACTAATGGAAGGGAATATTAGATATCTTTAATCGTTATGTCGTATATATCTATTAATTATAGTCTGCACACAGTTCTGTGGGCCAGACATGGGTGACAAAAAATAAAATTCCTATTCGTTGAAATTGAAGGCTGGAGTTTGGAGAGAAAGAACACACGAAACAAAGAACTCGGTGTTTCCAGTTTTTCACCCAAAAGGAACAATTGCAAGAGTGCGTTATGATTCTGCAAATACCATTGACCACATGGATGTTAATAAAGAACGTTTCTCCACAATCCAGGGTGGAATAAAGGTGTATCACAAACTCCAGCAATTCCAATCAGTTACATGTCATTTCTGAGCACTTATTTACTAGTATGTAATTCACTTTAAGGCTCATAATTATATCACCGAGCGTAATGCAAGCAAGCAAATTATTGTATTGAGTAAGTGACATAACCGTTATGACGCAAGACAAGCCCATGTTACAATATTAAAAGCAATTCAATTAAAGCTTCACTCGATTCACTCAGTACCTGTATATATAAACCCATGCACCTGCAATGAAGATTTATTCTTGTGTTCGAGCTCGTTCGCGTCGGACCTTCATTTCTTCTGCTCCCGCTTGTGATCCTCCACATTATCAATGTACTGTACACATAATTATTGGTGAATACGTGAAAGACACAAACAAAAGTTATCGGTTTACTGTGACCTATGCATCCGAAGAGTTCAGGAGGTTTATTGTAAATATTATTGGGCATTAGTAAAACCACCGAAATTCTCGGTGTCATCTACAACTGCGTTATATGTTATCATGGACGCAGATCATTCATGATCTAATAAAATACTTACGGCAATGTATGTAGCTATATAATCGCGCTGCCATCCTGTCCTCTCATCTCTCAGATCCCGTGTCGCGAGAGTAGTAGTACTGGTAAGTATTCCATGACTGAAACCATCATAAGATATCATATGTTGAACCAATAACTTGAGTGCGTTATGAATACACTAAATCCGGCGGTGCTCCTCCGAGAACTCGTGAGATTACTTTACGTCCAGAAGCCAAGTGGTTCAACGATGAAATCCGCTCCAGCTTGCAACATCTAGTGGAACGCCTATGGAGGAGAACCATTGACTCACAGTACACAATGAAATGTACACGACCGAAAAGAAAAGAGTTTTATCTCTCACCCACCGAGCTAAACAGACCTACTGAATACTATTTATTTTATGAACTTATGTAGTTCATTTTGTTCTCACATGGTTAAGTGCATTTGTTTAACCCTGCAAAATTGATGTTTAGGCAGCATGTGCTTCTACGCAGTTCTCAGAAAAAAAAAAACAAAAAAAAAAAGCAAAAAAAAACCAGGTTAGTTTTTTTCATAGACATTTAGGTATCATGTGATCAATAATTGCTTGTCACTCTGTACAATAATAAGTAAATGTAGGCAGCATGCATGGGGTTTTAGGTCATGGTTAGATTTTTTTAGTCTTCAATCATGACTACATATTTTTCATATTTTAATCAATGAAAATAAACTTTCTTTCTTACAGAATTTCGCATCCATAAAATACGTACATTTTATATTTCATGTACATGTGTATCCGTAAGTTATCATTTAAATGCTAATCAGGCCTAGTTTGATAAAATCGCTTTCTGATATGCTCAGAATTCATGCTCATGCTACGTGTATATGACTCCCCCTCCCAATGTTAGTCCCGCCGACTGGTGCTTTTGCCGTCGTCTGCTGGTTACTCATTGCACCCCCTCCACAAATTCTACGCCCGTTTAATCGAAATTCTCAAGAGTCGATTATTGAATGTCTAATGCTCCAATGGGAGCAGGTATATTTCACTCGGCTGTTGTTATGTATACTAAATGCATTCTTATTCCAAGAATCCTTATTCCGCGTACTATTAAAAATCATAACGCCTTTAGAGCGTTATGAACTCACCCGTGCATCACGGTCACTAAGTCTGCGGCATTCAAGTTATTTCTCTCGATTGAGCTTGTGAAGTTGTGCATCGTATTACGTATAACTAGGACAATACATGTATAGTTGCTCATCAACCGGGTACTTTGAGTGAACGACACAACAAGCATAGATCAGCGTTAATTAACATTTTAACTTAAAAAAAAGGTTAAAATTAAGTAACATTATGACACGATCGGTTAAGAGCTTAAATCCCCGATCTCAAGCGTCAACGTTGCTTACATCGAATCAACACGTAACAACCTTTGATACTAGTATCTGACCTACATTTCACAGATAACAAATGAGTATTTCTCGTCAGCATCCAGCATTCGACCGCCAGTAATGCAGTGACGTTCGGACCACGTGACCAGCGCAATGGGAACGTTTGTCGGACACGCTCTTCCCGGGGCGTTTTTCGCGCTCTTTTCCCTCTGGTGGCTCTCCCAGATCCCTCGTCGCTTCGTCTTCTGCTCTCGACGAAATCTCGCGTTTAGAAACACAGCCACGTATCCCGTGAAGGGATCGGGGTGCTGCGGGAAATGTCCCATCGAGGGAGTGATCAAGATGAGCGTCACTCTCATTGGCATGATGGCGGAATTGTACGCTGCCACCGGATACGGGGACAATAGCAGCGGGATTGTGTGGGGAGATATCCAACACCTAACCATGTACCTCTTCTTCTTCCTGTCGGGCTTAATCGACGTCCTGACGCAGAGACGCTGCCTCGCTGTCCCTCCGGGCTCAGACTATGCACTGGCGTCTCTGGCGTTCGGTGCGGAGTGGCTGTTGTTCAGCGAGCATCTTCGAGGCAGACCTCCGCTGGATGTGCACCTGCACTCCATCTTGCTCTACGTTATAGCTGCGTGTGTGATGGTCACTCTACTTGAATACAAACACCCGCACTGCCTTCTGTTGGGCTTACTACGCTGTGCTTGTGTACTCTTGCAGGGGACGTGGTTCTTCCAGGTGGGCTTTGTGCTCTACCCCCCCACCCCGCACTTGCATCATTGGGATGAGGATGACCATGAGAATATGATGCTGGCCACTGTTATCTTCATCTGGCATCTCGGTGCTTGTGTCGTGTTTGTCGTGATTATGTTTGTGTTCTTGTCTAGAACTTATGACAACTGTTGCGCTACTTTTGAACTTGATTTCGATGACAGAAGAGCGACTTGTTCAGACTCTGATGAAGAAAGCGTTGAAGATGATGACGGAGATTCCACACGGTCATTGTCTCCATAGCAACTGCGTTCGAACTTCAGCATGCCAAGCAATCATTACAGACTGTAGGGTAACAAGGCATCGAAAAAAGACAAAACATCCACGATGAACAAACATTTTAATAAAACTTTATTCATCATCTTCGCCCGATGACACTTTATCACCAAACTCAGATGAAAATTTTGTTTTTGAAATCTGAAAATAGAAGAAATAATTATGAAAATATCTTAATTCATGTGAATTGCACCCCCCTCCCCCCAAAAAAAATCTGACTATCCATAGAAGACGCTTACCTTTCCCTTCTTGAATTTCTTGAGCAGTCGAGCGTCCTTTTCCAATTCATCCAAATCCCGGTCAGACATCTTCTGTTTCCGTTTCCGTTTGAGCTCTTTGTATGCTTTATTCTTCTCTTTCTTCTCTTTGCGTATTTTCTGCTCGGACCATGCTTTCGCTTTCTTTGGCTAGAGTGAAAAGAAAAAGATAAATTAAAAGTTAATACACAATTTTTTTTTCCTTCAACTACATGTACAAGCACACGCATCATCAAATTTCAATCAGACCATCTTCACAGATATTGAAATCATTAAGTATCTTGGCGCTAATTGAAGCTGAATATTGCACCAAAAGAGTGACGACAACGAAATGAAAAGTTAGAAGCTACAGATCTCACCACATATGGTTTCTTTCCTGGCATCACGCCAGTTTCCTCATAAATCTTCATCTTTTCTTGTCTGTGTTTCTCTCGATCGCCATCTCTGAAGAAAACAAGAGAGAAGTTGAAGAGAAGGTTGCACATCACAAATACTCATGAGTAATTAGACGATAGCTCAGAGGTGATTTGTAAAATGCTGCAGAAATATACTCACGCAAACTTGATCGTGTTGGGATCAACTTCGGTCGGAACGAAGTCTGGGAATTCCCTTCCCTTGAGCTCTGGCATTCGTGGCAAGCGAACCAAACCGAAACCATTTGCCAGTTTTGCAATGTCCAAATCTATTCATATAAACCAACATTCAGTCTCTACTACTTAAAATTCAAAACAAATTCAGAGCTAGATTTATAGGAATTTGCGTAGTTTTGCCACCATGAAAGTAAATCCAAGCAATCCTGCTTAAGTATCCCCCCAATCTAATTTCTCAAGAACACCACGGACAAACGGGATAAAACAGTCAAAAATAGTTGACGCTGACCTTTGACCCTGAAGATCAAGCTGCATTCATGCTTTGCATAAGACTGCACAAACGACACGAACGCTTTCATTCCTCTCTCGTACATGGCTCTGCAAAAAAGTGAGGAAAAAAAGAAAATAAATTTCTCTGTTGAGGACGATCAACATCGAACCGGTCGTGCAGCATGAGTTTCTTCAGGGCAGCCGTGTGGTCAGGAACATCATCCGGAGGCACGTGCTCCACCAGGGGGACCTTCTGGTTGATGGACAGGAAACTTACGTACGTCTCCTCAATGGGTCGCAGGTAAACAATCGCGCTTCCTGTGTGTCCAATACGTGCTGTTCGACCGCAACGATGAACAAAGTTACTGAGGAAGAGAACGTAGCTTGGTGAGAATTGAGATTTATTTCCGTCGCGGAACCTGGATGAGCTGGGAGGGTCATACTGCGTGACCCAGTTGATCTCAGGGATGTCAACGCCACGCCCCATGACGTCCGTGCAAACCAAGACGCCTCCTTTCATCTTCCGGAAACTGGTGAAGATTTTATTGCGAGATTCTTTCTTGCTGTGAATGCAGAAGATCTGCATTTTCTTCAAGACGCTTCAGAAAAAAGAAAAAAAGATTGAATTATGCATGACGGGTACGTTAAACTGACGAGGCTTACTGCTTCAATGCCTTGGTGAAATAATCGACGGCAGCACATGTGCTGAAGAATACCAAATGTTTCTCATCTTTGTGAAGTTGTAGGAAGGCCACGAGGTGATTGAACTTCTGATCACTTTCCACGATCTTCAACAGAAAGAAATCCATGCATTATCAAGCGTACAAGTATGGCAGAGAAATAACCATGTAGTAATTCATCAGAGAAGCGGGTGTTTTTCTGTTGACTTCCTCCCCGTGAGCACCTCTCTCTTTCACAGCCACACGCACAGGATTGCGTAGGCCAGCACGAATAAGGTCTTCCAACTCTTTGGTTTGCGTGGCAGAGAACAGACCGGTTCGTCTCTGTTTTGGCAGGTAGCTCAATATAGTGTTCAAGCTGAAAGTATCGCAAAAATAAATAAATCAATTAAATATATGAGCAGATGAAGATAAAACCTTCGCTGGAATCCCATGGCAAGCAGTTGGTCAGCTTCGTCCAAAACTAAAACTTCCTTAGAGAATAACGATAGTAAATTCACCTCATCCTAAACGAAGCCTCTTACCAAAGCTTTGACGCTGGCCGTGAGGTCCAATCCCTCATCCCTTCGATTCAACATGTCAACCAAACGACCTGGTGTTGCTACCAAAATATTACCTCTGAAAAAAAATGTAAATATAACTGACCTAGTAACCAAGAGGAATTACAAGATTACCCGTGCTCCATGAACTTGTTAACATCCGTCATTGGATTATTACCTCCGATAAATAGCTGATGAGTGATGTGTGGGATTTCTTTCAGGAATTCGCCAAGGACTTCATCAATCTGTACTGCTAGCTCTCTTGTTGGAGTGACAATCAGGGCCCCAACCTGGAGGAAAATTAATTATGTTAATGAGATGAAGGGAGTTCAGAATGGGGCACACACATCTTTGGATCGTAGCGGGGTTTCCCGTCGAAGGAGAATTTCTAGAATCGGGACAACAAAGGCAAGGGTCTTCCCAGATCCAGTCACTGCTTCTGCCGCAACATCCTTATTGCTCAAGAACAGAGGAATGCATGCAGCCTGTAAAAGAGAAATGACTTAGATTTACATCTGTTATTGGATCAACATTTTAAACTCCAATTTCAATTATTAACATGTGATTGTTTTGGTCAAAAATCAAGTGAAGTTCCATATCCAGAAAGCCAAAATTCAATGAACCTGTGTAATCAGTCTCAACCAGCAAAGGCCAATAGTCTAAGGATGTATTATAGTATACTGAGGTAATAACCTATATTTATTTTACCTAGCAGCATCCTGATCATCGTTACTATTAATATTATCAGGCTGAGAAAGATAGGATGGGTGGGCGATAATTGAGTGATTTCATAGAGATGATAAGTTTATGTAAGTTTAGATGTAAATTATACCTGAACAGGTGTCATCAACTTGAAGTTCAACCGATCAATCGTTTTTCTGGTACATGTTCTAAGTCTTTTAGGTAAATCATCCCATTTCTGATCCATGTTTTATTGTTTACTCGTTAACAGCTGACATGCGCGCAGACTATCTACACCGGAAGTTGCAGTTTATGAATCTCACCCTTCATAACGTACCTGTGGGTATCATGGGGAAACTGAATTTGCACAGAATTCAACGCTTTTGGTCATTATTCGGCTCATCGCACGAGGGGTGTTTCATACTTGGAACAATTTGCTGTCGAAAATGACTTAATGGATACATGTCATGTTTTGTGTGATTTTTTTTTTTCATTGTACATATGGGGATTATTGAGGTGAGCCCAGTTTTATGGATATCATAACGCTCCTTCAGATTTTAAAACAATTAGAAGGAAGCATTGTTAGAAATGGCTCGTAATAATTAGATTTATCCCCCAGAAAAGCTATGGAAAATTAAGATCTTCGATATCCCTTTGGACACATTCATCGGGTCATAAATTACTTGTCACATTTATTCTCCGTACCGTAATTATACCGGAAGCTCTTCTATTTGCTGCGGTTCTGACGTGCGTCCTAATTACCAAAACAACCGAGAAACACACGTAAATAACTCAAGTGTGTGGAGTTGTTTTTCTTTTCCAAGCCCCGGCCTGACCGGCAGGAGTCAAGTAATTATATTTCTGTATCAATATACGCCAGTGATTCATACATGCATAAAATGACGGGAACTCAACGCCAAAATGTCAACATTCTCACCATGAAACTTAATGATATTGCCGAACTGGACGAGAAAAGTTTGGAGAAGTTGTACAGCTGGGTGGACGACATTCCCCTCTCGAGAGCCAAGAAGAATCTATCGCGGGATTTCTCTGATGGAGGTAATTACCTGCTAATGATTCTTGCTTTGAGATTGGCCAATTAAAAAATATATATTATTATAGATATTTAATATTATATAAATTAAAATAAATTGATATTGCAGTGATTTAATAACAGGCTAAACAGGCCCTTCCACATGATGCACCACGGCAACCTCCGAACCCAATACAAGGGAAAGTCAATTATATATAATTTGTGTTATGGTATTGATTTAAGGGTACCAAGTACATGTACCACCTATATAATTATATGTATGAAATGAAGACAAGGCAACACACACAGTAGCTTTGTTAAACGGATGCGGAACGGAATTTTAAGTGATGTTCTATTGACTCATAGCACCAATTGATAACATTCCGTGCCAAAAACACCATGCCTGGATGCAAGTGTAAGGAAATAATGCATTCCGAATATCGGGGTTAGCATTGCGCCTATGGGAGAATGGCTTCCATTATGAAGTATAGGAGGCAAACGTCAGCTGAGGGCTTGGTTTGGCTGATGGCTGATTCCCCTCGTGAAGCTATCGATTTCAGCCA
>KB299519.1:233762-262790 GCA_000328365.1 Capitella teleta
TTTTTTTCGCGCCTGACTGGTGGCAAAATTATTATTCTATCTATTTCTGAAAAGAAAATAAAAAAATATCCAGGGTTTTAGTCGCAGGACACGCTGATATGACGAGGCCCATTGTAAAAGATGGAGAACTCGGTGTTTCATCACAGCTCCTGAATGAGCTTCTGAATGAGCATTAAGGAATGTCATCTCTTGTATGGCGCTTCCATGCAAATTATCTGTTTTGTTTTCATTTTAAGAGATAAACATTAGTCTTCTGTCACAACAATAGTACTTTCAAACAAAACAATAGTACAAGAGTGTTGCCTTAATTATACGTTCAATGAAGCTTATCCATGCTCCTGGGCCCTGTTTGCCGTCCAAAGTGAAAAAATCACGGCATAATGAGTACAGTCTATTAAATGAGATAAATCTGCCTAAATGTTGATGAAATTGGAATAGAAATTATAGGAATAGCAGCATGACATGTCAGACTAACCATATAAGCAAGTATTTATTTCACTTCTATTTGTGTGATTTTTACACTGTGAACTGGTTTTTTTTACACTTTCTCAGAAATGCGTAGCACCATTAGAATGCATTGAGATCTTTAACATGGAGTAGGTAGACTACTTTTGGCCCACTCTGTATACAGGAGTTGTTTAATCTTTGAAACAACAGTCTGCGTAGCCAGCTAAGAGAATCCCCATGGCGCTGGGTGACAGCTTAATTATTGAGTGTTTACTACGGCATCAGACTATAATCACATGTGGCTGAACTTTGTTTTTGGCACCATTCCTCTTTATGTCCTCTTCTCGATCTCTTCAAATTCCATTCTCATTCATTCATGAAAATAGCGATCATGAAGACCAGAGCCAATGTATGTCTATGACATTGAAGATTATTTATCACTACTTCATTATTGCTGGTACTGCATCACTTCCTCATGCTTGCTCTGGAGAGAAGAGCACTGTATTTGCTGCTGAAAATAGCTTGGCATTGATTAATGCATGTTCACACAATTAATCAATGAATATTTGGTTTGAAAAAGGTGAGATGTGAAGGGAGTGTGCATTAAGCAGACACTATTCGGTACCATATCAACAAAACGCTGGGTTCCAAATCTGAATCATTTTTATGTCATGTACCTTTCTTCACAGTTTGAGATTTTATAAATTTATCTTTATCTGTATTTTATGCTGTTTGATTTGAAGAATATTCATTTAAGGTATAAGGTAATGTTAATTCTCTTTCAATCCTGTTTGATACTGAACAGGGGTTTTCTGATTTCAAAAATATTCTGTTTGGTTATGCATTACATCTATACACAACCTAGGCCTTCTTGGCCTCTGCCAAGTTTTCCCTCAACGTTAAGTATAAGTAAATGCCTTTCATCCTATTGCATCAAGCGTATCTGCAAAAGGGAAATGTCAAAATTCTTGGCTCAGCTTAGATATTCCAATTGATACTCTGATTACTGAAGAACAGGAAATTTTTGCGGCGCATGTAATTTTCGCTTTATTCGCGGTCACGATCGACCGTGAAAATTAGATACCCATTTCTGAGTGATCTTATACTATATGACCTTACGTTTGACCGCAAATAACTGGTGCAGCGATTCAAGGCTTCAGCCATAAAACCACGAAATATACAGTCCGGGGAAATTTCCTGTTCTCCCTTGAGTAAAACTGTTATGATGCATGCATCAGTTTATTGAAATTATATCATTTACAATTGGGAATGAAGTATAATATATATTATAGCTTACCAAAGGACTCCCAAGGCAATCCTCCTGTGATAAATTCAATTACTGAGCCAATAATTTTGTTATATGACAAAGTGAAGTGGGAGAGAGAAAGGTAGTTAATTTCATTCATTTCATTTATTGCACATATTTATGATAGCCTATTATCAGTACGGCAATAAAGTGTGACCATACATGCCAATAATACATGAAAACAAACAATGATACAAACGAATAGCATATAAATTAAAAAATATAATGAATAAAAGGTTCAACATTAGGGAACACACACACTGATAAAATTCATATAAAGGACTTCCTACCCAAGGCATTCACACGTAATTCTGTTGTTGAGATGATTGTTGTTTCCTAGCAGTTCAAGTTAACGAAGAATACAATAAATCAAATCAACTTCAGTCAAGTGTTTTGTTTTAGTCTGATTATTCAGACAGCACCAAGGTGATCGAAGGTACACAAGATACCAAAGGACATAGTCATTGATCACAGTCATCACAGTCATCATTCTCAAACCGTTTTTAAAACATAATGACTGTCTCTGGGTTCTTTGTGAGGTTTCTGGTGTGAATATTCTGAAAAAGAAAGGAGAAATTGAAAAATTGAAATTGAGATTACAACTGCATTGAGTGCAGTAAAATGAAGTATAAAATGTGTACTGATTGGTTGCATGTGTACTTGTGGTGCTAAATTCAGAAGTTGTTGAAGATTTAAAATTAATTAAATTATAATCTGAAATTTCTGATAATGACTTAAATAAACTCACCGCTGTAGTAACTGAATATTAGGGTTATTCCTGCTCCCAAAACACAGATTGATGACATCACAATTATCGGCGCGATCACAAGGAGTGATTTGTCTTCTGTTGGTTCTTGTATTTCAGTCGAGTCAGTCACTTTAGCCACTGTCTTGTTCATCAAATGTGTTCCAAATGTGCTCATTTCCTGACTGTTGGCCACCAATGAATCAAATTCCTCTGTTTTTCTCCATTCTGAGAAGGTTAATCGAGAAGGTACATCTTGAATTAGTTGAAGAATTAAAATTACTTACCAGGACAGAAGGAGCGGCATTCTTCTACCGTTTCCCATTTGTCTGCGTCTTCGCATATGAAGTTACACGGGTTGCAGATTTCCACGATGTCATCGCAGTATTCTATTTTACCTGGTTCCTCACAAAAGCATTGTGCGTTCGCTGTAGGAAGGCCGGGTATGCTGGAATGATGTAATTGTGTGAGTATGATGTCAATGTAATTGTAAATGTCTATGATTAATTTTACTGATTCTCTATCAATTAAAACTCACCTCAATACCAAGAAAACCATTGCTCCAACGTGTGCCCCCCTCTCCAAATATCTCAGAAAATTATAATTCATGGTCTTTGTGAGGAATTACGTACGAATCTGATTTCTGTGGAATGATTTCGTTCTTTTCAACAATCATCATAACCATGATTCATTATGGTTATACACTTAACCATGACAATACTTTTGGTTATACACTTAACCATGACTTCATGTATAATTATGCTAATCCACTTATACTGGTCATAAAATGTAAAAAACATTCCAATGAATGAAGACAAATTAGACAATGATAGTTGGCAACGCGCCAATGATGGTTTTTGTTTTCTTTCTCGTATATGTGCTTTCCTGTTTATTTACCCTCAGAACCCTTAAGCAAATGAGGCTTATGTGTTCTGAGGAGGTAAGCAGGAGTTAAGTGCCTTGCATAAGGATGCAAGGTTGGTTGCTTTGAACTTCCATGCAGTGGTCAGCGCCAAGCCCTTACAATAATTGAGGCAAGTATGCTAACCACTTTAACCACCACTTCTCCTTGAAAGCAATCAATTAGGTGCTCCTTAGTCCTAATTGACGTATTTATAATGAGACTAATGAGTGATCTTTGAAGGACATCCACTTTGCTCTTTCCAGAAAATCAGGTGGAGCTTTATAAATACCTGCAACAAAATCTGTCATCAGCAAATCTTTTTTTCGAACTGGTTAATTTTTTCACCCATGGTTATTTTACTATTATCTTTGAGTTGATTAATTGCCAATGAGCGCCGTTCTATTTTAGCATACATATGCCGCGCAGTTTTAATTCATCACCCACCGTTGTACTAGCTTTTTGTCTCAGCCTCTGAGTGGTCGAGAATGCATATCACTCCAGACTCACCGTAGATGGAGGGTTGATGAATAATGTCAATGATTATTGTCTTTTAGTGATGGCTGCTGAGATTGTGAAATTCCAAATTCCCAAAATTGTCGACATGCACAACTACAATCCCACTTCGTCAGTCGAGGGTAAACAGACCAACTGGAGTCTGTTAAACAGGTATTTGGTAGAAGTAAGGTTCCTGTGTTAACATTTGCTTTATGCGTTCTTCACATGTTTGTGTTATTCATCATAATTGTGTTCAAACAAAACACATTATGCTGATTTAATTAAGAACTTCTTTTGTTTCAAAGTCAACCTAAAAAAAGAAAATATATATATATATATATATATAAAATCTTCCCTCAAGATTCTCGAAAATTTGGTTGACTTTGAAAGTGACTTTTGAGGTATTCTTTTGCTATTAGAGTATATAACACATGCCTGATTCAGCCTGAATCAATCACTTTCTACACTTGGCATGATGACAAGTAGTTCCGCAATGAGCACTCACTCAGTCGTTTTCATTTCTTATACTCAGTGATGGTGGCTGAACTGATCCGATATTTCATTCCTCGTGGCGTTGAGTTACACAATTATAGCCCCGGCAGTTCTACTCGGGTCAAAGAGCATAACTGGTTCCATCTGAACAAGTAAGTTATTGGTCGGAGCAGCGTTAATTTCATAATTAGTTCACCGTTTAATTGACTGCCAAACAAATCAAGCTTTCGACTGAGTGTTGTTCGGGCTTTGCACGTAGTATAATGATTAGGAGTCATGGTGTATTTACATTAATGCTGTGAGTTTTTTGTTTTCTCTGCTTGCTAATTTCGTGGCTTTCAATTTTGTGAGATCCTTGCACAGGCTGATAATTAAACAATTTCAAATTTCTCTTATTTTGTTCATATTTTAAAATGGTGGTAACTAATGTTTGTTGCTTTCTCAGAAAAGTTTTACGTCGCCTGGATTTTGAGGTGGATCCGAATGTCATCCGGAATATCGTGCACTGTCGTCCGTGGGCGATTGAGAATTTCTTGGTTCTCCTGCGAGAGAAGATGGACGCGTACCTGATGCTGCGTGACACCTCACGCTTCGCCCACGGTGACGCCAATGAGGCTCCGGAGGTCGACCAACAGCAATCCCGTGCAGGTGAGCCTCAAAACCTCCGTAATTTCTAACCATTGAACCTCCATTTTTCCAAGGGAATCAAGGTCATCCCATCCCTGGCGCACGACATTCCCCGCAGAATGACAGACGGACTAATAGGTGTGACCTTCGCATCTCTTCATATTCGAGATTTCTACTCATATAATTTTCCTTCTCAGAGCTCGTGCAGTTCCCCAGAAGCAGTTCCTCTCTCCACGCAATAAAGCTGGCCAGGAGTTGGTTCCAAAATCTTTGTTACTTCAAAAACAAGAAGAACTGATGGCCAAGGAGGAAACCATCCAAGTCAGAATTCACATTCTCTTGAGCCAAATTTTAATCTTCCAGCTTTCCTTTAGATTCTGGCCGCTAAAATAGGCGGTTTAGAGAAGCTGATCAGTCTGAAAGACATTCGCATTGATGACCTTACCGCTCGCATTGGAGAAATTGAGAACTTCCGGCCTCCTGCGAAAGGGATGCGCAAAGGTCATTCACACCCAAGGCTGAGTGACGCTGGAACGAGAGGGGGTGGAGGGGCAGGCGTCCGGGGAGGAGGCTTCTTCCAGCGCTAAATAATCAGCGCTAAAACTCCGCCATTCTTCTGATCTCATCGTTTTGTTGGGAAGTCGTCTTCCGTCCTGTGATTAAGGCAATCACATGGTGCATAAAGTTACACGTTTTACGGTTGTTGCAGCAGTTTAGCTTTAAACATCGGAGTCCATTTTAAGGACTGTTGTCTTTGATCTTCCTCTCTTTCTCGCTCCCTCGTAGTCTTCTCGTGTACTTTGTTAACTACCCATTTCAGCCATTTGTATCTGTCCTCACACTCATTCTATTTATACGGCAGCTTCCAATGTTCACTTTTCTTCCATTCACGTTTAGTTCACAAATGTTCAATCTACAATTTTTTTTCGTCTGAATTGTTTTATTCAATCTACAATTTTTTTTCGTCTGAATTGTTTTATTTTATTGGTAAATGGGGGTATATTTAAAGTTGTTGTAATTTAGTACATATTTTATTATTTTGTTTGGTTTTGAAATATAATGTTTTTGTTTTATCCAATTATGCAATCTTTAATTTTTTCACACTTGGTTTTATCCGTAAAATGCTAAAACTTCACGGTGTTTAATTATCCTAACTGAATCTTCCAATTTAATTTTATTGCTAGAATATAATTATTATCAATGTTGGCACCTAATTTATTAATCCATATCAAATGCAAATGTTTATTTGCATGGCATTTCTGCTGTAGTCCTATCTATACAACTAAATTTACTATGGAATATCGCTGGAATTGGTTTATTTGATAGGGAACATTAATTTTTATCTTGCTAGAATTTGACGTCAAATTATTTTTGTTTTGAATTTTGAATTCTGGATGATCTCTGTTGCATAAGTTGGATAAAGAAATATTTCACATCTATTTATTCAAATGGTACACTCCATAGAATAATAAATTCAATTAGTTACATAACATAATAATTTGTGTGTTGGTCCTTATAGTTGCTTTAATTATGTTGTGAACTTATTATGGATGTGGATTTTACTACAAGCATATTCTACAATTCATGAATACTTTCAGCTGATAATTATAAATGTACTGGAATCACCGTATCTGGCAATTGGTTAGCTTACTGTGCTCGCATGTACATTTACAGTCAGAAATGTTGAAAGAGTTATACGGGGGTAATCATAATGTACATACAAGTACGTTATGATTCTGTACATGCTGTGGTAAAGCACTTGAAAAAAACGGGAAGAACACGTGACGCACTACTTGATACTGGCGGGAAAACGAGCACGTGGTTGGCATCTTGATGTGCATGATCAGAACAGGATGAGGCAAATTGTAATGATGTCAAGTTTATTTCAGACGACAACAAGCGATGGCGATTGTAATGATATGTCAATTATGTAATATTTTATGTACATGCATAGACATGGATGCATGGAGTGGCTTACACAAGAGCACCCCTTCCCCTTTCCTGTTTACTGGTCAAACCCCCATTCGATTGAGTACGTGTACAAAGTTGAACAGCTATTCATAAATTATGTACATCGAAATCCTTAATAGCAGGTACATAAGGAATTAATGCAAGGATGATATAATTTCAGTTGCATGCATTACCAATATACAGGAAATAATTTACTACTAGTAGCTAGGCTATATTATCTAATATCTACAATTCTATTTGTATAAATATTATGCTTTGCTAACGTCATTAATTTTATTGATAAATTTTACATCATGATTATAGTATACAATATTTACATGTACATATCATCATATAAGTAGATGAAAAGACGAAATATGCGATCTCAAATTGGACGAAATGAGTGTAAAACTTCAGAAAACGATGTCCGGTGACCTTGATTCAGGGAAGTTTGACCCTGGCCTGAACCCTGACCCAATTTTGACGGGTGAGCTCGGTTCGCTGCAGTTGGATACATAGACGACGGAAAGGCTGCGAGGTGCGCTGCTGTAGTTGCTCGGGGGTCTGCGTGGAGAGATAAGTGATTGGTGCGATTATAGAGATCAAACAATTGAACATGCAGGGACGGCGTCTTCATGCTGTGCGCAGGGTCATGCGGTTAATGGTCACACCTACAATTAAGGAAACAAGTTTTAGACTTCATAGCAGGAAAAAGAGAGAGGCTCGTGCATAATGGGCTCATAAGTTATATAGGTCACTTAATGACTTAAATAATGTTAAGCAACAAGTGAGCTAATCATGCAAACCTTAAAATTAAAGTGCATGGGAAGTAATAATAATAATAATTGCAAGACATAAGAAAATGAAGTATCTATACGTACGCTTCTTCCTTTTTGGAACACGCATAGCAGACACAAACTGTGATGCAGACGATTATGATCAACGCTGCAATGGCGCCGACGACGATGTACACCAGATGAAGGCGACATCGCAGGGCTGTTATGTAATCATGATTATAATTTATGCATTGATGAAGAGAGGAGTCTGCCCACTTTTCATTCGCGACCATTCATCCTCGTTGTCCCCATTGCTGCAACGCATGCATTCGTCATCCGGCTTCGATGCGCCTTCGGCGTAACACACTCCGTCTATGACGCAACCCGTATTCTGCAAAGGAAGGATTATTGACCAATGACCATCCCACTATCTCGTTGTCGCATGCAATGTAAATGTACGTAGAATTGTGATCATGAATGCACTTGATAACCGACCTTGCGGCTGCATTTCACGACTGAGTTTTCCATAATTTGACAATCGTGGCAAATCGAGTTGAATGTCACGTATACCAATGGTGTGCTCATCTCTGACGATTCCGAATAGCTGAGTCGTATGGTGTGCGATTGCACTGCGGTTGTTGATACTGGGATCCCGCAAAAGAGCTGCTGACTTGTCAGGATGCTGGCTTTTGAAACTATCGTTGATTCTTCTGCTGGGAGCTGTTCGACCATCTGTGCAGGGAATATTGGGATTGCATTGAGGACAAATTAAGGCGGAATGAACTGAGAAGCAAACGAAGGTTGGACTCCAAGGAACCCCCAGAGCAGACAGGTGTTGTACTAACGTTCGCGGAAGTTACATGGCAGTATTCATCTCCAGCAAACTTGTCTCCAGTCACATACGAATTTTGACAAGTTCTCGTTCCGATTGTGTCGCAAACGCCTCCGTTGGGCAACTGGTAGACTTCCGGTCGTTGGTCCAACTCCACGGAACAATCCTGTCCGCTGAATCCACCACGACAAACGCAGACGCCTATGCGATTACGGAAATTGTCATAACGTGTAATAATTATAAATTATTCAGGTACGAGTGTACTGTGAACTCATAAAGTGAAGTTACAATAATCCCCAAGATATTCCGGGGTTGCAGAGAGGATGAGATTGACTTATTATAAATAAGTTAATTGTAATGATGATGCTATACATTTCATAATGTAATAATAATAATAAGTAATAATAATACCTTTTTTGCATTCTCCGTTCCCTGAACATTCATTTGTGCAAATGAGGTTGTAGATGGATTTCGTGATATTCGCACCCTCTTCGTTGCTGTAGAAATCAACATTCGCGTTGATACTCTGCTCACAATTAATTTTCAGTGCTTCCAGGTGAGTATCCGCCCAGTTCACATCACCAGTGAGCTAAAAACAAATACATTAAATCCCCACATGCAGAAGTAATGAAGACTCACCGCGATGTCTTGAGCGCACCAGTCGATCTGGCCTTGGTGTTCGAACCCAGGAACTTTCAAACATTCTGTGACCACGGGCGACATTTCCACAAGTTTGCGCAGACAGAATTGTTGAGCTTCAGCCTCAGTCCAGTTCGGATGGAGTACGCTCTCGTTTCCCAAGAACTTGTAGTCGAAAATGTAGTCAGACGTATTCGTCTTCTGCTGATTCTGCTGTTCTTCTTGCGTTTGTTCTGTGTCATTGTGGAGGTTGATTCCTGGAAATGTCTCGGTCACATCTTCGCATTTCGTAGTGCAAATTCCACACGCGTTGTTATTGCCGTCACGACACGTGTCATCTCCTTGGAGACAGTCACAGTAGTCGGCAGGGAGTCTGAATGGGCCTCGTGCAACCCCGTTTACGAGGAGATCCTCATCAGGGATTCTCCATGATTGGAAGAACACTTTCCAGCTCGGGCTTCTCTTGGGGTAAATTTCGGTTCCGTTGGGTAAGAAATAAGTGTGTTCTTCTCCGTATATGCCACACAAGCCTCGGGTGGCTAAGTAATCAGCTGATGACGGATTGACAACGACATTAAAGAAATTGTTGGATTCTTTGAGAGTGACTACTGTTCCATGGGGCAACTGGATGTCCATGCGTGTCCCGGCCTCTGACATGAACATTCGGAACCCAGGGGTGATTTCTTTGTGGAAAAAGAGCTGAGCGTTGATGAGTTGGTTTTTACACCTATTGCACTTCGTGACCCCGTTCCGTTTGCAGCGATCCATTACGTAAACTGTGTCACCGGCACGAATCGCTGCAGCGCAGATACACGTGGCTCGGCTGCTGCACTTCTGGTACCCGACCTGCACTTCGATCGGATGCGTCTTGTGCCGGTACATCTGGTACCAACCCTCGGTGTGCATGTTGTATCGGAGCTTTGCAAAGGACCTGATGTGTGGATCATTCCAGATCGTACAAGATGGTACCGTCGGAGCGTCCTTATCGATGACACGAACTGTGTACACACATAAGATATTGCTCTCCACCACTTGGCCGCCAACCACCTTCTTAACAACGATTCTCAACTTCTGCTCGGAATTCCCATCCAGTTTTAAGTCTGTCTTGGCTGAAATTTTGTATTTACGGACATCTCTCCAGTTGCCCGATGTGATGACTTCCTTGCAGGCGGATCCAGAACCATGCGGACGCCCAATGACGAACTGTGGGATCCGCTGACCGTTCAGACACCTAGGAGCAAAACATTCAATCCAAATCTGACCATGGAGGCGCCCTCACTTTGGATTGGTGTCTTGGGATTCAGCCTCTAGTTTCAGCACCACTTCGCAGTCTGGCTCATCGCACAATGAGATAGACAGCTTCTTAAACTGGAATTCAATGTCATGCGCAGATCCTCCTTCTTCCAGCTCAATGATGGTTTCATTATTACACTGTTTGAATGCACCATTATGAAACGTTCGCTCATTACAACTGCCACTCACCTGGGCCGCATCTTTGACACATTTATCTCCCAAGAGTTCAAGCACATTATACAATGTGGTGTTTAGACTGGATTTTTCCTCTATAGTGCAGTCTTGTGAGTTGTATCTCACGCATTCTGTCGTGTTTGCCACAGCACTGAAATCGATACGGCATATTCCATCATACGCACTCTGCAACCAACAAGACTCACTCGCAAGCCTCTTGGATGCTGTAATCGCCTTCAATGAGTTCCCACTGTCGGACCACGCACAGCCTCGCTCTGGTTGGATCACACACAGGAGCTGGGGTTGTAACCAGGCACTCGGCCCCCATCAGGCCATCGATGTAATCCTTTGCAAACTGGAAACGTTGCTTCAGCTCCGTTGAACATGCATCAGAATGAGTTAACAAGCAGAGCGAAGTAGCTGGAAGCAACTGCCTGGAAAATGGAAATACACGAGGTTTAGTTTGGTGTACGTCGAGAGGTACAGTGAGAGGATATTACTGGCAGATGTTGTCAAAACTGAGGCCTTCTACTCTAGCTTGCACCACGGCGTGACCCAACCCTGCCAAACAGTCGTTCACAGCTTCTATGTTGCACCGAGGATCCTCTGAAATAGACATTTTACTTTCAAATCTGCGCATTCGGCACATATCTAGTACATGTATTGCAACTACAATACAACGTTGCATGTCTATCGGTGGCTTATTGTACGCCAATTTGCTACTATCACTAACTACTAGTACGTAAACATACAATAAATCCAGGAGAGCTTCCTTATGCACTCTTAGCTCTTGGTTTACCTGTGGCAGGTACATCCGTTGTGCGGGTGCTCGAGACGACCGGAGAGGCTGTGCTGCCTTCGGGTGGAAATCTCGTTTGGACAATTCTTCCGCTTGTCGGGAGGGTGACTCCAGCATGGAAGGTGGAGGGCGTGCTCATTGGACATAGTTTCTCTATGGCAGAGTGGGAATATGACTGTGTAACGTTATAGCTGACAAATGTCGAATGGCTACAACTGGAAACGCTGAAGTGGACACACTGGAAACCGGATGTTACCTCTCTGAAATAATATAGGCAATGTGGTATATTTATTTCAATATTGTCATTTCAAAAGTTGTCCTCTTGTACTTTGATTTAGATTTGTAGGATTATAAACAACCGATAAAAACTCACTTGTAGAGAACACCGCAGCTGAAGTCGGACGATCCCGTCATGATGTTCAGAATTCTACTTTGTGAGTGTTGAATGCATTGAAGTCCAGCGGTTTGATTGCATTGCGATGGACACTGGGCGGCTAGAAGTTTCAGCGCAGGGGTCAGAATGGTGACTGGATTTGCGGCGTCATTTAGACAAATACAGTCTTCCAAAGAAGTCGCCACGCAATGCAAGACATCGGGGACGTGTCTGTTACATACACAACGCATTTCAAGCAAAATTCATACGAGCCTCATTGGTTCAAACCTGCAAAATTCACCGAATCTTTCCAGAGAGTTCTGCAGCGTCCATGCGACCTGGCCTCTATACTGAGCCATGCAAGCGTTGAGAGAGTCTTCAGCCGTGGATGAATTGCATGGCATACCCGAGTGTGGAATGGTCACAGCGGAAATTGGCATAGGTGTTGTGGTGGTTGGCGCTGGTGTTGTATCTATGTGGTAGGCGGTAAGATGCGCCATGAAAGGGTCGATTGATTACGCACCGGAATATGGGAATCTGTCGTAGTTACAATGGTCCGGGTCCTCGCAGCAGTAGGAGCAGATGCCCGATGAGACTATCCCCCGGGAGCAACCTTCTGCGTTGTTTGCCAGATAGTCTTGGCAATCCTGTGAAGAAGGAGCCAGTGAGTACAGCAACAGAGGGTTTGTCTGTTATGCGTCACCTGTTTAAGGATACAACCCTTTGTGGACCTCAGACTACCAGCTTCATAACGAACTCTTGTGAAACAGGTGCTCTGAAATTGCGAGTTCATTTTCGCATAACTTATGAAATTAACGCATGTCTGAGAGCATAGCTCACCTCTTCAGTCGAGCAGCTGATGCTAGTGGCGGACATGTTGCAGAAATTGCCCCACTCCCACTCTGTACAGTGGTAGCAATGGCGACTGGCGTCTAGAAATTAGTCATTAAGAAATATCGTAATTGTATAATACGTACATGTAGGTACACACTGTAGGGAATAATGAATGATGACCTCATTATGAATACATTTAAAGTTCAAACCATTGAGAGCCCCTGCAAATTCGGAGTTGCTTATAAGTGCTATTAGGCCCGGCTTTCCTAAGATTCCTCCAGTGAAACGTTGCTGTCGATGACGAATTTGCAAATTTGTAAAGCTTTAATTGATTTCGTTTTATTTTTCATAGTTTTAATTAGGTAAATATAGGCACTAGGCGATGAATCTACCGCTTCGCAATTTCAATCGATGTAAGAGCAGATATACTAGCACCATCAAGGCATCAACTATGATTGAAAAAACACGAGACATCGCAATTCATGACAACGTTGCAGAAATTTATGTGAAATTAATATGACATATGTTTAATAATGATTCCCATATTGCGTGCAACAATGTTGTTCATTATTCACATACAATATTATCACGTTCTAAGCTCTGCATAAATTCTCAAGCGTGTTAAACATACAAATATTATTATTAATATATGCATTACATGTACTTATAACGTCCACTGCATTTTCCCCCGTCAAATTGTTTACCAGGATCCGCAGCAACAACAAAATAATTTCATTGCAAGCCATTCTTGCACTGAAGTATCGATAGCCCGAGTATTTGTTCTTAAATATACTTACGTAATAAGCCAACAGGAAACAAGGCGGCGATTAGTATAATCCACATGACGCTGTTATACCTCGAATACATATATGTCGAAGCACTTGATGAAATGCTCTAAACTGTCAACTAAAGGTATAATTGCGAGTATTTATGCCGAGTTCAGTGGATGTGGGTGGAGTTGGTTAAACAGTTTTAACTCCGCAATCCACGAGTTCCGGGATATAGTATTTCTATTGGCAATGAAGGATGGCGTTAAAAAGAACCTAGATGGCGTCGGAAGACGACAAAGAAGAAAAAAATAATCAAAGCAGCAATAATTAAGGAATCGCTGATATTAGTATATACTATATAATGGAAGTGTCACGCACGGATGATCATAAAAGAGTGGAAAAAAATATGGTGATCATTTCGCAGTTACACCGCGGCTCCGGTTTCGGCGGGAGATCTTATGACGTCATCAGACCCCGGGGGGATTCTTATCGAGCAGTCTCGTTCTTGGGCTCTTCCTTTGTTATTTCAAAACGAAATGACGGTGATGATTCTAGCCCTGACGCATGTTCTTTACATCTTATATATATCTGAATGATTTCATCTTTAACAATTCTAGAGATGTAGAGCCTTATGTGTCATGTGTGGTTGCACTGCCTACTGTTGCCTCAAAGCATTCATTATTAAAGGTGGTGATTCACCTGGAAGTCAGGCCATACTCACTTAATCATTCCTTTAGGTGAGTGATATGACACCTTAATTACATCTTTGGATTTCATATCTTCCACTGATACATGTAATACCTACATAAAACGCCCGCAATGCGAACACAGTTAATCACAGGTGTGAACTAGAAGTATCCAAGTTTACATGAGTGTACATGTACTTGGGCTACCCAATTAAGTATAAAGGCCTCCATAATCTATGGCCGAGATGAATTCGACAAAGCATGATTATAATCTGATAATTTAATAAACTTTCAATTAATTAAAGACCGTTATAAGTACCATTAGATCTAAACCTAATTCAGAATTTTCGATATACGATTTTAATTTCCATATATTGAGTTCTCACGAGATGTCGATGAGAAGACAATTAGCTTTTTGACCGAACAAGTGTTGCTCACTCTGACACACAGCGCCTACAATATATCTCCATTATAAACAACCGATTGATGTATCAGCACTGAGTGGTGTCGGGAAACGACGCCCAACGCAATTATTTTCCCCTTGGAATCGTGAGCCCTGGGGCGGCGCTTGTCCCAAAAATGCAAAATGCACGTGTTTTTTGATGTCCACCTTGTGCATCCGGCGGTTGTCGTGTTTCAGTGCAATTAAAATATCATATTTTTGCACTGTAAACGAGGGGCCATCTCAATTTAACTCGTGATTCCACAATATCTGACCATACACGAGGCCACAAAATTATGATACGGTCCCTGGACAGTGATATAATATTGAGGCATAACTTTTAAAAATAATACATAGTTTGATTTTCGTATAAATAAAGTGCTAATAGGTCCAACCGACAACATAACTGTGATGCTGTTGGATAGGCCTTGTGAATATTAAGGATTCATTCTCAACAATGGAACTAAGACTCGGGTGGATTTTCCTTTTATCTCTTGTGACTAGAGCGTACTCACAATGTACGTAACGTTTGTTTATTCAGCATACAATTCCGTATCGCAATTCCAGTCGGAATTCCTCTTCAGAAAGAGTTTCTTCTCACTGGGGAATTACACTATTTTCAGCGTGTCCCAAAGACTGGCGGCTGATGGGGTCTAGGTGCTATTGGGTCTATCTGTACTCTGACTCCGCGAATGAGGACAAAACTTGGACTGCTGCCAGAACAAATTGTCAGTTGGCAGGAGGCTACTTGGTGTCCATCAATGACGACTACGAGGACAACAATGTTAATATCATCAGGAGGGTGAGTCATTTCATCTCACTGTCATAGTCTGTTTAGACTTAGCCTGTTTAAATAATATACTTATGGCTTTCTCTTATGATTTTCATGAGCTCGATCGTGCATATAGATTATACAATAATATGCAAGAAGATTACATAACAGTGCACATTCGATACATTTCTGTCCATTTCAGGTGGCGGGTATTCCAGATGACAGCTATTACTGGATCGGTCTCAGCGATAGGACAACCGAAGGGGTTTTCGAGTGGGAGGACGGTTCGCCGGCGGATTTCGTCAAATTCCTCACAAGTAAGAAAGAAACACATTAATCAAGTCTATTATGCTGCATACTGCAGATCAAAGACATGTATAAGAACCTCAAATGGAGTTGTCAACAAGATATTAATGACTTTCTCCCTTGAGGCGCTTAAGACGCGTGCAAAAGAAACTTGGTCATGACTGAAGAATGTTATTATGTTCTTGCACTCGGTGCACTTGTCTTAACGACACGGATGTGTTGTTTACAAAGTACCAAACAAATATATTGACCAGAAATGACCCTACGGATTTCTCGGCTGTTATTTTGATGCTATCCTTACCTTCTTACAGGTGCTGGCGAACCTAACTCTCGGAACCCTACGGACTCCCTGGCAGCAATCGAGGACTTCGTAGTAGCCTCAGGAAAGTACCTCTGGAGTGACGTAAGAAACGACTGGAGCAACGTCATCAATACAAGAACTGAACCTTCTGGATTCATATGTGAAACCGGTTAGAGGATCCGTGTATGCCTCCGATTGCATCCTCACACTACTCTACTTACACACACAGGAGCATTCCTTCCTCCTGGACCACAAGGCCTGACCGGTCCTAACGGACCTCCCGGAAGCCCTGGGCCAATGGGAGTGGCTGGACCTCCAGGAACACCAGGTCCAGCTGGCCTCAAAGGTTCACCTGGGCCAATGGGTACTGCTGGGCCGACTGGACCGATTGGTTCACCAGGTACGAGCGATATTGTATCATAATCACTGATGCAAGACTTTTAACTGGATTTGTTTTTACAGGTATTCCAGGTGAAAAGGGCGAGCAAGGCATTTCCGGCACCCCTGGATTGAAAGGAGAAACAGGAAATCCAGGTGACGCATTTTGTATTTACGTAACGTTACGTAACGTTACGTAACGTTACGTAACGTTAGCTTCAAATGCGATAGCAAAATGGAGTATGCGGAGAGTATGCAATAATAACCCAGTTACTGTGATCCAAAGGTAATCAAAATAGCATTATTACCATACAGGCATGGAAGGACCACCAGGGCAGATAGGACCAGTCGGAAGCCCAGGACCAATGGGGGCAACGGGACCAATAGGGACAGCTGGTCCTGCTGGAACTCCAGGTAAAACTGGTCCAGTTGGGCCAATGGGTGTTCAAGGCCCACCTGGAGAGAAGGGACAGAGAGGGGACCCTGGAGCTGACGGAGTTCCTGGTACCGACGGAGAAGATGGTGAAATAGGACTGCCTGGATCACGAGGCCCTGAGGGACCGTTTGGGTCTCCCGGGGTACCTGGTACAATAGGAGCACCTGGAAGCCCAGGCCCAGATGGACGAAGGGGAGAGGATGGAGCAAAGGGTTTACCAGGGGATAAAGGAGTCAGGGGTGATATTGGAGACAAGGGACCACAAGGAGATATAGGACCACTTGGTACCAAGGGCCCACAAGGTGATGCTGGACAACCAGGAAGTCCGGGAGCCAAAGGAGAGCGAGGAAATGTAGGTCTGCCAGGTCCCCTTGGACCACAAGGTGAACGAGGGGAAAAGGGCAGTGACGGAGATCAAGGCCCGGCTGGGGCCATGGGTCCCACCGGACCAACGGGAGCACCAGGGACCAGGGGCCCCATGGGTCGCATTGGATTAGATGGTAAAATAAATTTATGTTATTATTCATTCTAATCACTATCTTTCCCTCACAGGTAACAAGGGTGCGGTAGGAGACCCAGGTCCGAGAGGAACTGGCGGTCCCATGGGTGTACAGGGACCACCCGGACCGCCAGGTCCCCATGCTTCAAGTTTCAGCTTAATCAATAGTTCAGGTGAGATGTTCTCATAATCACGAGAATAACAGCTATATCTTTGTGTCTCATGCAGATTTTTGCCTGACAAGAGGAGTCGGTGTCTACACTCACCCACTGAACTGCTGGCGATATATCGAATGCCTCAGCGACGGAAGTGGGCACGAGCGACTGTGTCTGGCAGGGCGTCGCTTCGTGCCGTCCGGACCTCATGGTGGCGTATGCCAGACTGACCCTACGTGCATATTTGGTGCGCCGTCTTTTAACATCACAGTCGCAAGAGCAGCCGCTATGACCAGCATTAGTGAGTACCTTGAATAATGTAGCGAACAACGAGTAACGATACAATGCACAGTTGAAAAGGAGACTGGATTGAGTAGGATGAGGAAGGGGTTGAGCATGTATTCTGGCATCACTATTATCCTCATCATCGTTGTGGTTGCCTTGGCAATGGCGGTGGGAGGTCTCTACGTCATGAGGTTGAGGTCGACCTCGGGAGACAACCATCTCAGGTCGTCTGATACGCGGTGCAGAGAGCTCAAAAGAGATCGCCTCCATGCAGATGCCGTCAGCATCATCAGTCAACAAGTTTAACGTGAATGTAAACAATAATTCAAAGATGATCGTTAACATGTATCTGAGTGGAAACCTGTTTGAATCCATCTGTCTCATTATATCAAGTTTGTGTGTCAAGTGTACAGTTTGTGTGTGGTGATTTACGAATAAAATGTGCTGAACGACAGTCTGGGGTTATATTGTTCTGAGTTTTGACAGTAAATATAGATTGAAAGAGGTGAAACGTGTTCTTCAAGTAGGATATCGATTGCAAGATCAATAGCATTTATGACTGGGCAACAGTTAGGGCGACTGGTCTTCTTGCTCAAAAACGTGTGGGCATTTCTCTCCTTTCTCTGCTGCTAGAATATAATATCGCATGCATGCACTGAATGGTCTGGATCCTTCTCCGTCACATGGAAACTGGCAGGTGGTACCAATACGGTCTACCCATGATGTACTATAACCGATAGCGTGTTACGGTATTCTTCCAGTCACCTTATAACCCTCTCCACCCTGGATATGATCCACAAGACAACAAATCACATTTCCACAACTTAATTTATTAATTATTGTTTTGATAAATTAAAATGCCACTTATCACACGCCGTGAACCAATGTAGCACAGCCAATTAAACATAAAATCCCCACAAATGTCAATCTGATCAGAGGTAGAGACACCAGGGGTGATTATGTTAATATTCAATTTTGCATAACATCTGCGAGGCTTGTAATGGCCAACAAGACACGAAGGTCTAATCATGCGGAGTAAAATCAATGCTGCACAATTAAATTCCTTCTGAGTTAGCGTAATTAAGAAAGGGGAAAAAAGTCTCAATTATATCGGACGGTTTATAGAATAATTGTGATTGGATTTCCTTTCAGTGCGTCCAATCCATATCTGATAATTCAGCCAAGTTTTTTTAATTATTTTGATTTTCTGCCCTGCCCTTCCATAAATGCCATCAAAATGGATGATTAAACTCAGGATTTTTCTTTCGAATATTTCATTTTCTTTTTTTTTTTAGGGGGGGGGGATTCTTTTGGTGCACATGTATGCAATATTTTTGTCATAGTTGTAGTCATTATTACCATTTGACTAAAAAAAAAAAAAAAAAAAAACTTCGACCCTACATTTCAATGATGAATTATTAATTTTTGACCTATCATTTTTTTAAAGTTGACCTTTTTTGAGATTATAGATTTTTATATAAATATCATTGGATCTAAAACTGCAAAAAAAAGAGAAAAAAAAAAGTCAAGACTTAATTGTGGTAAAGCTTAAAATTCCTGATTCAAACTTTAGTGGCAAGCGTCGCGCTCCGAAAATAAGCGACGTTGCTAATTATTGATGATAATCCAGAGAAATCATTAATTGACTCTTGATTATAATTGAACACCTGTGGTCCATCTTAAGAACATCGCTTCAGCGTGTGGTTAGCAATTTCGGTCTTTTCGTGCAGCGAGAACACAGCTGTGGGGTTAATCAAGAGAAAGTAGCGCTGCAAAATTATGTCGGCGCTATCAAATGTTGGGAATATTTGTAAGGCGTGCGAGTTAGACAGCTTCGACCCGCGGAAAATGCTGAAGCGGAAAGGAACCTTCATCTGGCTGTTGGTCGGCATCGTCCTCGTCTTAATGCTCATCAAGACCTTCTCACAGGTGAAAAATGAAAGCGAGACGCAGGAGATTTTCATGCACGAGGTACGTGGCAGATGAAATCAATCATGTAGCAGTCATTAAAAAATAGCATCTCAGTTTTGTTCCTGAAGATTGATTAAACAATAGGTCTATTGCACTATATTTGTATTCAGCGTCGATAAAAAAGTGAAAATGTTTTCAAATTAGAATTCTTGGAACGTTAGTTGAGCCATGCAGTCGGTCAAATTGCGCACAGTCCTACAATATCGCCACCTAAACACTGCAATGTTGCACAATACTTGGAAAAAGTCTTAAGATGTCTGAAGACAAGTCTAAATATCATATAACACCGGTGTGTCTATTCAGGTTGATTTGCCCCTCCCAGTGTATGAGGTGTGGAAATATCGTTGGCAAGATCGGCTTCTAGCCCCTAAGGTAACTCTCTCTTTTGTAAAGACCCAAACCTTAACCTTCCCTCGCTTTTTACTTATTATTTTTGAATGCGCAATGAATGCATTTATTTCTATCGAATTAGCCTCAGTAATACGCCAATTGCACAGCACGGGCACTTATGCAAGGGACGCTCTTGTCCGGAGATTACTGGAAATTTGTTTATTCTCCCCATCTATTACATGAATGTGCCTGGAATACTCAATATAACATGCTCGGGTGCAGTCAACAATAGAATGGACACACGGGTGGCAATAAAGTAGTGTAGAGGCAACTAGCATACTGTTAGTCAATTAGACCGATGCTGGTATCTGGAATGTTGTTTTTACTTTCCTTTCGTAATCATAATTGGCTTTGCCACACAATATCATTTGGGTTTCCGATTGTTTTATCGATAGAATTATAGTATATGTTACAAATAAGCCTTCATTTTTCGAGATCGATACAAAGCACTGATTCTAACGTATTATAATTTGACATTTACTTTTCACAGCAGGCGCGGCATGTTCATGGAGTCAATTCATTTATCGATGATATAATTGCCGATCTAAACAGAGGCTATAGACATTTAAACGAGTTTGGAGTCCGATATATCATATAATGCTCTCTTTACAAGCTCATTAAATTTCCACGAATCATGCATGATATATCAATATATTTTCTTTGGTTATGCGATGATGACCCTTACATGTTGCTGAGCCTCTCGATTTTAAGAAACAACTTGATTGATTGTATTTCTATTTTATCAACAAATTTCGAGATTATCTCACAAATGCCTGGATGTTACATAATAGTTATTGGCGGCTGATCCGGACGATGATGACCTGGCCAATACGCCCCACGAGGAGTTCCAAGATGGTTCTTCTATTAAGAAAACAATTTGCAATCCTAGACAGGTATATCCCGTATAAAACAGCATGGTGGTGTGCTCCAAAGTTATTCCCTAAGTAGCACGGCGCTCTCAACCAACCTCATGAAATGGAAAATTCCACAATCATCTTCGTGTCTCATAAGTTTGCAATAAGAATCTGAACTGGTTGGTTGAGGACCGGTCGTCACGAGTTCCCGTCCAGTAGAGTGCTTGTAGTGATCTTGGTGCTTTTCGTTCAGCTGGAAGAGGTTCCCGGAGCACAGATCATCGGAGACAACGAAGAAATCTACGTCGAAAGTGAAATGAAACCCAGAACGATATGCAATCCACGACAGGTGAAACTGGTGGCAGTGAATTACATAATACGTAGGCCGGTGGGAAGTTGATTTGAGTTTGAGCGGCCTGGTTCTTTTCAGCTGCTCCTAATTGGTTCTGCGGCTGTGAGTATAATTATATCCATTACATTGTATATACTGTTCTGGTGCTATATCCGTTGCATATATTTTGGATGTAATTTAAATGTATTGTCACGACTTGATTTGCATTGTAATGAAAGAAAGTATATATATCATAAAAGCGACATTAAATTGAAAACCCATAATTATTTCATTATTGGTCTGAGAAACACAAACAATGTTAACCAATATCACGAGACTTAATCTGTGATCAACATCTGGTTTTAACTGTGATCAATACATTATGATGCGATGGACATGGTAGTAACTGAATAAGCCACAGCTGATGTTGCTTTCTAAGTTTAGCAAAACGTTATGATTAAGTAATGTATGCACCGACACCAAAATATAACCAGCAATAGTGATGACACAAGATACATTATCTTGAAACTTTCATAAGAACTGCCAATACATGTATGTATATTAATGTGCAAAAATGTTCAATACAGTTGTTATGTGAGAGACGAAGAGATCCTCTTTTCGATGGTTTACATAAAATTGATGCCCAGGAGCTAACTCACAGGTAAACACTTGAATGAATTTGAGATCAAATAACTTGAGGCTCCATTTAGGGTGATGACCAAAACAACATACAAATGCAGAAGAATTGAGCGCTTTGGCAGTCGAGGCCAAGGAGGCTACGAGATCTGCTTGGATAAATCTTACGACCTGAAGAAGAAAAACTGTTTGGTATATTCATTTGGGTAATATTGATAATGTCGATGTAGGTGTAGCAATGAATAGTTTGACTTCAGTCTGAGCGCGGGCCATTCGTTCGAACAAGCAGTCAGTGATCAATTCGGTTGCGAGGTACATTCCTTCGATCCTGCGTAAGTATTTTATTTAGGTCACGTGACGTACATTTATGGGCTATGATGGTAATGCCAACAGCGTGGGACTGAAAGGCGAAGTCAAAGGCAACATCACATACCATAACATTGGTCTCTGGGGTGATGATTTTGAGAACAGCAACGGTTGGCAGATGATGAAATTCTCCTCGATTGTAAAAAAACTTGGCCACGAAAACGTAAGTCCTGTGTACATATATTTATATCAACCCTTTTTCAAACTTCTTCAAATTTGGTCACACAGCGAGTCATCGATGTTGTCAAAATGGACGGACGCGGGGCTGAGTGGCCGTTCTTCCGCGACATCGCCATGGACCCCAGTCCACTCGACAGAGTGAAGCAGTTCATCTTTGATGCATATGCGCCAAGAAGGAAGCCGAGAAAGCAGATCATGCGCATGACGGACTACGCGCAGGTCTTCCGTTCCGTGTCCCTCATCAAGCGACTTGGCTTCCGCAACTTCTGGCACCACGGAGCTGATATGTCGCAAGCGTGTTGCAACTGGTGGGCAGATCTGGTCCCTCCTCAAATCAGCGGAGCAGACACCACCATCTGCTGCTATCAAGTATTTTTGGTAAACATGAACTACTTGTAGGCCAAGCTACTGCTAGTTCTAAATATATATATACATATAGGTTATCATTATCACCAAATTAGTATCATCCAATTGAGCAATTCTTCGGAAAACAATATTGTAATTTTAGTTCTTGTTTGAATTCACTCATTTATTTATTTTCTCATTGCTCACAATAAAATAATGAAGTATTCTAAATCGTAGAAGAGGAAATGGATCATACTAATTTGTAATTGCATCAAGGAAAAAATAAGTCTTGGTTTGCCTGCGTTTCTCATCCAGGCTGTGGAATTCGCGTTGAAGACAATCAGTGTGTAGAGTGTATTGGCCCACGAGTACTGTGCAAGTATTGGCCTCGGTGTAAATCCAACCTGTGTGTGTCTGAGTTATCTCTGTACAAAAAGTTTGGTCAAATTAATGTAAATTTAATTAAGGATTGTTGTTGATGACCATGTAAATAGGTAAGTGTAAACTATAGCCAATGTGATGCCTTTGAAATTATTGGGATAGCATTCATACACATCGGTGTGGTCACTGGAAAAATACCAGCGAATGTCGCTCCGAAATGTTTATGTTGAATAAAAATTTGTTTTGAGGATTTAATCTGTCTTTTGGTCAACTTTTTACTCGTTTATTTGATTCCTCGGATTAAAAAAAAAAAAATGAGAGTAGAAACTGGTTTGCAAATTCCCTCGCTATATCAGCGCTTTCGACTGACGCATTGACATACTTATAATATAAATACGTAAATTAAAAAAAAAAAAAAAAAAAAAAAAAAGTATTGAAACTAGCTCCGAGGGTGGAGAAATCAAACACATTTACACAATTTAAACAGCAAAAACAAAATCAAAATAATATGTTCTCAAAAGAACTTATGTGAATCAGTATACATATACATATACTCAATACTAGTTCGACAATGCGTGTAATTGCATCAATAAATATTTTATCTGAATGAAATTCAATGAATACACTCAAGTGATATGAACGAGCAATTAATGCCTTGTTCGCTATGAGAACGAATACTATTGGCGCAGCATAATTTTTATAAGAACGTGAAATCGACAGACGAACTTTTTTTTTCAATGATCAGTCCTTCTGAAAAGTGAATGAAACTGACATGTGTCAGTTTTGCTCGGCAAATATTCTCAAATTCTAAGAATAGCCGTAATATATCATATTATAATAATTATTTCTTCGAACAAAAGAAATAGAAATTGACACTTTGAAAAACCGACCAGTCCAAAGATACTTCATTAATGGGGGCATTAATTAGGAATATGTTGACCATACTCGCACAGCTATGAAACTAGAGGATGTCAAGTATACATGTAATGTATGCGGTCCGTGCGTGCAGGCCATCGGAATTTTCCATTAAATTTGCAATCGAAAACGTGCGTTTCCATGGCAACCGGGAAACGCACGCTTATACGCAGAATAGTGCGTTTTCCGGCTTTTGAGGTTTTCCGCTTTCGAAATCGCGTCCTATAATCCACGTGTGTCAGATCGTTTTCCAAATTATGATCATAACGAACTTCGGCGCCGCGTAATTCTCTTATTCTTCGCAGTATGATGCATGTTAACATAAACGTTCGGTTATTATTGCTACAATGCTTACTGATTATTGACTAATATTTATTGTAAACAATAATCCTATAACGATGAATGCAATCACAAGATTCGATCGTTAGTTATGACATACCCCGCCACAAAGCCAAAGCTGTCCAAATTGAACTCCGTGTTTATTAGAGAAACTCCCCAGAAACAACTTGAGCGTTCGGTTAGATCACTTGCTTCCACCGCAAGACCATCGTGCAACAACCCAGATTGGCGGGTGCATAATTATATTCTGATATATGTCTATATAATTATATGATTGGGAATAAAATTCCTCGGTAACTCGGCAAGGGTGTCCAACTGCATAATAATATTATAAGGTCGGATGCTGCGCAGGGCCTGTTTCTCCGTGACTATATAGGTTCAGAATCTTTGGATTGAACTCTTCGTATACTCGGAATAAATATTAATAGGCCGGCAACATTGCGTGGAAATAAGAGGTCGTATGAGATCCAGAAGTAATAATAAAACTTCAAAGCCTGATTGTATTCACATACAATTATTTTATTGACAAATTCGTTAGATCTACATATTCAATAGAAAAAAAAATCGCTGCAAAATTTCAAAGCATTAGAAAAAAAAAAAAAAAAAAAAAAACAAAAAAAAAAACGCCACTGAATCGTACGATCGCAGGTGGACGTGTACCGTAGTCAGTTTGGACCACCATATCGATGATTTAATTAAAACAAATTGGCGGAGTAAATCAATTAACTTTGGAATTATTAAGACGATAATATGTACAAGGCATGCACCGTTGCTTATGAAATCAGCGAGAAAAAAGGTAATACAATGAAAATGGAGAATTATTGGTAATTTATGTATTCAATTTGCGTAATATAACAATATTTAATATAATTGTGATGTATACAGGGTAACAAAATATACCTATAAGTTAAATAGTATGTATAATACAATTTATAGTACACTGTTTATATAAGCATACTACTAAATCAGTGTGTAAAATTATGAAGCTGCGCGTAGGCAGTGTGATATAGCAGTCTATTTGTAGACAGTTTTGCTCAGCAGTCAGAATCTGATTAAGGTCATTAAACCTTTGATCTAAATGTGAAAATACACGGACATAGTACTCAATTGTTTAATTACTAGTTTTTTATACTTTCACTGCGCATGGTGAGTATACAAATTGCATATAATGCTATGGCGTATTCCTCATACAAACTATATATCCTGTGTTAAAGAGGTCCTAAATCAATTGATCTGGCAGCTGAAAAAAAAGAGAAAAAGGCCTGGATTAAATATAGCTATAATACACGTCAAAATATATGGTTCTTTGAAAGTTCGATCACAATAGAGCTCAAAGGCATTTTGATGGAAATGCTGTGGCATCTGTTATTGTGGAACGCAAAGGATTACGCTCAAAGCAGAGGGATCTGAGATAATTATATGAATTGGAAAAAAGAAACCCCCAGAATCCCGAACTTCAATCTAGTGTTATAGTCTGTCACGTAAACCTTGATTATTTTTTTGTGAATTGTAAATGTCGATAATTATTATGATACTGATCACAATCCTCCCAGTTGACATTTAAATCTTCACTCGAGAGATAGCTTGTGAAGGTCATGACCCCCTACGGAGGATTCAAGGCTCCGATGACGGCCACGTCCTTCAACATAATCATTATTATCGATGTGCATATATTATTAATACAGGGTGGATTAATCATTAAAGGGATGGGGAACTAAATTTTAAGTGATGTTCTATTGACTCATAGCACCAATTGATAGCATTCCGTGCCAAGAACACCCTGCCTGGATGCAAGCGTAAGGAAATAATGCATTCCGAATATCGGGGTTAGCGTTGCGCCTATGGGAGAATGGCTTCCATTGCGAAGTATAGGAGGCAAACGTCAGCTGATGGCTTGGTTTGGCTGATGGCTGATTGGTTCCGTTCCCCTCGTGAAGCTATCGATTTCAGCCAATCAGAGCAGAGCATCTTCGCCATAAAAGGACATCTTTGTTGTTTACGAAACGAAAGCGCATGCGTGGTGCACTCTGGCTGACCTTTTTACTGTTTCAGGATGAGAAACGTGGTAGGTGTCCTAGAAAATCGCTTGTTAAAATAAGAAAAATAGCGAAAAATATTTTTTGTTTGCGTCTGACTGGTGGCAAAATGATTATTCTATCTATTTCCGAAAAGAAAATAAAAAAAAATATTCAGGGGTTTAGTCGCAGGACACGGTGATATGACGAGGCCCATTGTAAAAGATGGGGAACTCGGTGTTTCATCACAGCGACTGACGTCACGCCTAATTAGCATTATATCTCCCGCGAAATCGTTAGCGATGATATTCCTCGTGTGGGCCAGGCATAAGAATCATCTTTGGTGCATCAAATAACGACTCAAAGTCCATTTTCAACCAGTTCTCCCTCCCTTTAATGAATGTTTAATATAATCGTTAATAGTTTTGTTGTTGTGAAAGAATGATTTTAGCCTCAGTCCAGATGGCCCCTCGGCATATTGTTTAGCGCGTGCATGCAACTATATAACCAGCGCTTATAATCTGGCACGTGCGGCAATCCTTTTATCAGTAGAGAATTCAATAATTAAAGTTTAGTTTTGGGAGAGAGCTGAGCTCCGGACGCAAAGCTCCGCGAGGCTTGGCAGTAGGCCTCTGCATGTGCGGGACTTCAGACGAGAGACTTTTGTGTTAAGAAGTAAGTTTATATATTAAATTAATTATTATGTGCTATTTGTTATTTCCATTTTAAGTTTAATTTGGTGGGTCAATTCCTTTGTTTTCTGATTAATTTTCCATTGCAGTTGTTTCCTTTTAAATGTGTAGTACAGTAGTAATATTTGTTTCCACCCTGTTATCTTGAATAAAACTTTTAAAGTATAAATTTGTATCACTTGGGTACTCTTACATAAGTTTACACAGTAAACCGAAGATACCCCAAACCCGAACTCTAGATAATAATAATTAGTAATGAAAGTAGAGGTAAAACGTTAAACTTTTCAAGCTGACACCAATGTGCTTAAACCTAAATTACCATACGAAGAGTACTGCGGGTACAAACAGCGTTGGGTGGCCTAGGCAATTAAACCACTTTTTGATTCCACCTCGTTCAGTTAAACTTCACACAATCACAAATAATACCCCTGGGTGATTATCATTCAAAGCATTCGCTCACCTCACTCAGCAGGTCTCAGCGACAGGAATGACTTTGAGTATTTAAAATACACTTAAAGCGCGGCACACTTCAGTGAGCATGGTCACACTCAACCTATTTTGACATTTTTATTTTGTTAGACAATATATCGTCTAATGATTTAGGGGCAAGTTAGTTACATGGAAATCATATAAACGTACGTCAGATGTCCTGAAGGTACGCCTCAGGTATGAATCAACATGCACCCCGCCTACATCATATGTTTTAGCTATTATCCGGTTTTTGTAATAAATTCTTGTGAAGTCGGGGACTCGTGATTTATGAGTAACGGGTTTTGCTAACCCGATAGCATTATATAATTGGGTAATTCAATGATCAAGTGCTGAAATATAACTATTACCTCACCTGAGTATTTTTCACAATGTTACTTTGCGATGTAAATACGATCTGATTATATTCCGCATAGCATAACTCATTTAAAGGTTTCAACATCTAACTTTTCAGCTATACAAACTAACCCCGAAATTATTCAATCTACCCTTTCAAAATCGAAGCAAAATGTGCAATCTCCATTTTTTTAGAATGCTGTGTGGGACAATGAGGGTATTCAATATCAAAGTCAAAATGGTATGTATGGAATTCGGTTGCAATCCTTCTCTGTACTTACTTTTCAAAGTACCAGCCCGTGGGTGACCATTACTTTT
The DNA here is from genome assembly GCA_000328365.1 of Capitella teleta. Taxonomy (NCBI): domain Eukaryota; kingdom Metazoa; phylum Annelida; class Polychaeta; family Capitellidae; genus Capitella; species Capitella teleta. The sequence goes on from KB299519.1 coordinate 262,037, forward strand.
GTTGGCTACCAACTTCGCAGGTCCATAATATACATTGTAGTTCAATTCAGATTGTGTATGCTTCTTTTGCGGTCCCGATAATCCCAATAGGTCCTTGGACACGTGAAGTACCCTAGGATTGGTGGCATAGTGGGGGGCCATATGTGGACCAATAGGCACGCTGGCTAAGCTACCAGTCCTGTATGTTGGAGAACCAGGGTGTCGTAGATGTAGAGCAGCTGAAAATTGAAAAAGTTAAAAAGCAATCCCCTCGGCCATAGTAAATGTTACCTGGATCAAACTGAGAGGACTTGATGATGGGTTGCGTGTATGCTCCATTTGGAGTAAACACAATAGAGTCTCGGTCAGTTTCAAGAAGAGCTGGATCTATACCAGTGTTGATGGTGCCACCATCGCCAATGATGCTGCCAGTTGACATATCATGGAGGATGCTGCCTCCGTGTATGACACTTGGTATGCCTTCTAGCTCATCTTCATCAAAGTCATCCACTCCTTTGCTCAGTTGATGAGCTTTTGGGACAAACATGACCAGTAGGATCCACGTCGCAGTCGCCCACAACCCAAAAGCTAAACAAGGCTCGTGGTAGCCAGGGTCGTCCATGAGGAAGCCAAGCAGGAGCCACACCAACCAGATTGGGATTGAAACTCCAGATGCCAGACCTATGANAAGGCTTTCTCGGTGGTTGGTTTCCATCCGATGAGCCTTGATCGACAGAATTGTGCAGATAACGATTAGAATCATAACATATATCAA
>KB299519.1:262840-280307 GCA_000328365.1 Capitella teleta
AGCCATTCAATGTCAACTGCAACCTGCACTGCCCACGTAAAGAGGAACATCAAGAACTGGTATGTACCTTGGAGGCTTCCATACTTCTCAGATGAAAATATAATCATCAACTTGACAAGAAGGATAGAGAAACACATGGCGTAGGTGACACCAATGCCGAATCGGATGATAGCACAACTTGGTCCTGACGGTCTCTGGATGAAGGCATAGAGTGTGAGATAGCACAGAAAAATGGCAAACAGAAGAAGTTGACCTAGCCACATCGACTTCCAATGGGAGAAGATCTCAGTGCCAGAAAGCTTGTACAAGAAATACAACTCAAAGATGACGACAGCCATGATGCCAAGAGTTGTTAGAACGAGTAAGACAATCAGCCAAGGGTCGTCCCGGATTTCACTCTGTGCGGACGAATCCTGACCTTCCGATGAGGCATCGACAGTTGCAGTACTGAATCCAGGAGGAGTGACCTCCGTGAACATTATCTCACACATTTCACACAAATCCGAACGACATGACGGATTCAGTTGACTGATATCAGAGATTCGATTTCCATCAACGTCATATTCGTAGACATCGCTTCGAGACAGATGTACTTCGTCGTCCAGTTTATCATACGAACCAACCTGGTTAAAAGAAATATTCGTTAGAATTGATCAAATGTTATCATACAAGAACATCTTACCTGAACATAGCCATGCTTGGCCATATTTCCATGAGGAGCTCTAAAGTTGTAAATGGCATATTTCCCAGAAATGGTTCCTCCAGTCGTCGAATTGAATCTTATCGGGTAATCTCCATTTGTTACCGCATTTCTAATCAGCCCTAGTTTGTTGGCGCTGTTGATAAACTGACTACACAGCCCATTGCTGCTGCACACACTTGCCCTTGCTGTTTCAATAGCGTTTAAGATTGTATCCACGGCAATGATGGTGTAGTTGGTGTAAATATCCAACTCAACACCTGTTAGGTTGGTTACTTGGAGATATGCCAAATATTCTGCCAACCATGGATCCTCACTACTGCTCTTCAAACCCTCAAGATGGTTATAAAAATATCCACTTCCACTTGCTGAATTCCCCAGCGTGACCGTCAATGCTCCTTCTGCAAATGTTTCGAAGCCTTCAACAACTTCCTTGTTTATTCCCCATGAGCTTGATCCAATCCAGATAAACTTGCCACGCATTTTCTTTCTGGATGAAGCCATGAGAATCTTACGGACAGAATTTGGCTCTGCGTATAGCACAACAACGTTAGTGTCTTGATTATCGGCTAGGTTGTCTAGCAGGGAGTCCATCTGACTGTCTGATGCTGGGTTAGGAATGACCAAACTTTGGGTAATGCAGATACTTTCCTTCTCAGCCAGTGTTTTAAACTGTGCTATCCCGTCTGAAGCATAACTGGTCGAAGTGCTCACCGTCTGTACGTATTTCCAATCCATGTTTCTTACAATTCCAACGAGAGCAGTTGCCTCTTCAGATATTGCTGGCACAGTCCGGAAGAAATACTCTTCATTAATATTGCCAGACCCTGCACTTGCTGAATGTGAGATTGCCGTTTTCGTTAAACTTTCCAACACAGGAATAAAATCAGCGGCTTCTTCGTTTGTCGAAGGACCGACGTAGCCGAGGAGTCGATCGGGGTTTACTGGTACCGGAATGCCATAGCCCACTTGACAAGTCTCAATATTCAGCACATTCCGCGCAGCTCTCAACCCATTGCCACAGGAATCAAAAGCGATAGCTCCAATGCTAATGCCCTTCAAAGCGTTGACATATCTGTCATTGAAGGTATCCACAGCCCACAAGAAAGCTTCCAAGTTCTGCACACCTCGTCCGTCAATGTCCCCACATGCTAAGCGGCTTGTACCTGGTTTATGCACGTCGAATATACCTCCGATGTAAATAAATTGGCTGTTGGTTTCATCGGCAGGGCTGAAGGCGTAGCTTTTGATTGTAGCTTGACAGTTTGCTGGACACTGCTGACCCGTGACCGCACCAAAGGTCAGCAGGAAGAAAGTGAGGTATGTTTCCATGTCTGACCTGCGAAAAGGGAGAATGATTTGAAAGACAGCTACAGTAATTATCGTACCCCTCCCCTGCTCCAAATCAATACCAATTATTCTACGCACAACCCACTGAATCGAAGTACTTCATCCCTCGTCATCGATCAACATTCGACTGACATCAGGAAATGGGCAGATTTTAGCTCGTGGGTTATTTCTTTGTTGGTTTTCAACCACGGTGCCTGAAGGGCATTCAGACCGTCGGACAAGAATTCTAATTGCCTAATTGCCAAGAAACGGTCTATCAATGATTCTAACTGGGGAAAATGTCTCGATGGCAATTATTTTTTACTCCAGGTGTAAATTAATATACTCAATATGTATAATTTTACATCGAAAGTGTATATAATTTGTATGCTGAAGTTAGCTGGCAATACTTAGAACGAAATGTTTACTTACACAAGAGACATTTTACCAGTAAATGACGTCGGTAATGTCAAGTTATGCGCTGGGTTCCGCAAGGTGCATCTTTAAAAGGGAAAAAATACCGCTCATCATTAATTTTATGTATTTCTTTTTTACACTTGACAGGGTCAGTAAGAAAGAACGGCATGCAAGGACAAAAGTTTGGAGGCGAAATAAGGACACGCAGGAGTCCCGAAGAGAACTACAAAAGATCTTTCATCTTCAAATCGGTCAAGAGGTCGTTTTTTTTTTCTCCTTTTTTTTCCCCCTTTTTTTCCCCCGGTTTTTATTCTCATTTTTGTCCATGAAACTTTTAACCTCTAGCATAATAAGGGGTCACCATGGTAACCGAGCTTTCTCATAATACATGGAGACTTCAGACAATGCATATCCTCTGCTCCACCCTCATTGGAACTGCCTGTTCATTTATTTTAATTCCAAGCAGCAAATGCATCATTATGTCCGCGCTTAGTCATGCATTGCATTTAGAAGGTAAATAGGCAATCAATGACTGAAATAGCCATTACGAAAATGATTAGGGACCAAATTCAGTTATTGAGATTCATAGCACAACCCCCACCCCGAACGCATCACCGACCACATCGATTGCAATCGCCACGCTTTATTGGAAAACAATAGAACACAATTCAGATCGAGGAGATCAGCATACTCACTTTGCAGAGCAAGTTCGTCTATGCAACAATGGTGAGTCTTCCTTTTCACTATATCCGTCTCTGTTTATATTTTAGTAGAGTCATTCTAAATTCCAAAATCATGATCAATCTCTCACGACGTGCTTAGCAAGCCAATCACAGGTGAAGCAAGATAAGTTTCCAGGTCGAGGCTTTAAAAACGAACTCAGTGAGGTGAATTCAATTGGAACGTTTAAATATGCACAGTTAAGGAGAGGAGCTCCCTGCTGCTGTTGCTGCTGCTGCTGCTATGAATGCCATAGGTCTTCTTAAGTTCTTGTGCTTAAAAGACATGCCTTAAAAAGTTCACGCTGTAGTGGATTAAAATTGGTAATGAAACGTGGCATTTCTTACACTGATTTTCACAAAGACCTCTGGGCTGAATGAAGCCAAATAAGATATGAAATTTAATATTAATACAAGGTTACCCGTATTTGATTAATAGTAATTGCATGGGCCTTACCCACTTCGCGATTCTCATACGATATGAACCCTATCTAGTGCTAAACACGGCAATCTTAGTTACAAGCTCAGCCTTTCATATAACAATATATTGGCTGACTTTGCTGTACAATAAGCCAATAAATCCAAACAATCGGCCGCTTTTACTTCATTAATGCATAATGTTACGTATTATAAGCTATATCCCCCAATTAATGTAAAGTTGGAACCTTAATTTATGATAAAATATTGTTTTTCATATGATTTCCTACCATTTATCATTAACTCAATTCGTTATTTATTATTCTTATGAAATATCTTTTTCACTTTTATAAGATCACCTTATATTGAAATACTTTTTTGTATTTTTTTTTTAGATAAATGCTTTAAAAAAAAAAGATAAACAAGGCAAACACTCACACAAAAATCGGAAGGAAATAGCTATTTGTCATTCATCACTGTTTCATCAACTCAACAGTAATAAAAAAGCAAAGGCTGGGTTTGATTGATTGATTTTCATTTGGCTTTTGGAAAAGTACATATCATTTATAAATTAATATAATATAGATCGTGGACCGGGGCTATAGAGTAGAGATAATTATATTATAATCCAAAGAGCTGATCAGGTAGGGTGCCCCATTTATACGAAAATTCAGTTGATAAAAACATACATTCTGGGGTAAACTTCTCCTAAACAACTTATTTGAATGAAAAAATAATAATAAGTGCTCAAACAAATGTATACGATGAAAAAACACTTGAAAGATAAAGAAAAAGTACCTGAATAGTTGATAATCATACACGTAAGCAGGCAGTAAAGCTTCAGACTTTTCCTTTTCAGACGGGCTTTTTCTACACTGTAATCTTTCTCGTCTCATTGACAACCGTCAGTTGTTCATTGGCCGAGACCAGGTGCATTAGTCGGAACCCAATCGTCCAAGAAGATGCCGACGCCTTCATTGGTGTCATCCTGTCGCTCCGAGAACACTCAGACAGTGAACGTCCGTGCGGTCAGGTTGTAGGTGACATCCAGGCACTGGAAGGTCTTGTCTGGTCTTTGGATAGAATCAACCAGAACAGCGGGAAGATTGGAGTGGATTACATCACAGATAGCTATGTTCCTGGCGTTAAAATAGGTTAGATACCACTTGAAATTTTTAGCCAGTATGTATGGGTATCCCACTACAGGCTTGAAGATAGTTGATTCTTGTCAGTCCAAAGAATTCGGCGCTAGCGCCTTGCTTGATTGGTATCCTAAACTAATGGAATCCGGAGGACTTTGCCAGCCGAGCAAGACTCACCTATTTCTAGGTAAGTTATTTGTAATGTTTTGGTAATTTTACACTAGAACCATGTAGGTGTTATTGGAGAAAGCCAGAGCAACACAACAGCCGCTGTAGCTGACTTCTTGTCTCAATTCCACATCACCCAAATATCGTATGAATCGACTGCAACATATCTCCGTAACCTTACATCATATCCTTATCTGCTGAAGACTATTCCTTCCAGTCAAAGGCAAATTAATGTAAGTTGCACGATATTACCATGGTGATTTAATTTTGCAAATTTTTAGGTTGCAATTGACCTATTATTGGAATTGTCATGGAATCAGTTCATCATTGTCTATGACAACATCGAGGAATCCTTCCATCAGTTCAACTTGCTCTCAGACCTCATAGACAACGAGGAACTATGCACAGTGGCAACTGTTAAACTAGATCCACCACAACAAGGCTTGCAATACTATTACCAGCATCTGATATCAAGAGTGCTAGCTTCGGAAACAAAAGCTGTGGTTTACATCGGACAAAAATCAAATTATTTAGACTTTATTAAAGAAATGTCGACAAACGGAGAAACTGGCACCTTACAGTGGTTGGTACTCACCATAGACGAACCCTTGCAAGTTGATGATTTAAACGAAAACACACACTACAGAGGAATTCTCACCATCCAACATCTACCTCGGCTACTACCAGAGTTTGAGAACCATTGGGTGAAAATCGACCCAAACGACCCACCATGGTATGATATGTGGTTCAAGGAATGGTATATGCTGAGACACAAATGCAAGCTGAAGAACATCAGTACCGCTCCGTTTAATGATTATGACGACTGCCCTGAGTTGGACGAAGCTACGAGGAGAGAAGAATACCATCCGAGTATAAAAACAGAAGGTTCAGTTCTGGCATTGTACACCTACGCCAGGGCCCTGAGGGATGCCCATAAGGCCTTGTGCGGAGGAACGCCTGGCTTGTGCAATGCTTTATTTGATCTCACACCAAAGCAGTTCTTCACAGATTACATAAAGAATAATGGCTTTACGTTTGAATATCAGGAGAGGATTCCATCGCTGGCGTCGTCAAACTTGAGTCCATTCTTCAGACCCAAGAGTGTCGAGTTCGATGCGACACAGGAAATTGAAGAGACCACCTACAAAGTGATCAATTTTAATAACAAATCGGGAAATTTTCAGCTGTCCGAGGTAGGTTTGTTTACATGCCTAATTAAAATGATTCATTAGCCATTTTTTTTCAGGTTGGAATCTACATGGATGATTATTTGAGTGTTTCGTGGATAGACATAGAATTTTACGATCTGAATAGAACCAAAGTGCTCAAATCCCCACCAACATATTCTTGCCATGACGGCCAATGCATGGAATGTCAAGAAATGACTGCTTTTGATTGGAGAACACCTGAAATATATTACACACCTGGAGATATACTTATTGCAGGTGTATTCTCTTTGCATGAAAAATATACTTTCTCATGTGGAAAGTTTATTGACCAAGAAGCACAATTGATTGCTGCTTATCAGTATGGACTACAATCAGCAAACCAAATGGCAATATTCAACAATGGACTGAAGTTAGGTGGAGTTGTAATCGATGATTGCTCCAACTCACTTTATGCTGCTGCCACATTGGCTTCGCTCTTATCTGGAGACAAGCGTGAGGAGTTCCCTGGAGCGGATTTCATTTTAGGCGGTGTTGCTGGAGATTTCAGAGGACTGATTCCTAAATTGGTGTCCGAGGGTGTTGACCTTTCAGTCATTGGTTATGAAGCGGATGGGCTATTAATCTCCGAGAATTATCATTATAATTATTCTGCGATATCTGTCCCTAGCGTCGTTCATGAAGTTCAAGCTCTTGCTATTCTCTTGAAAAGACTCGGATGGACCTACATACAATTCATCTTTACCGAAGATGACACCATGCTCAAGACTGTTAAAGATATTCTTGCTGATCACGAAATCTGCATTGCAAAAGCTTATATCATCAAACCATCGACTTCATATGCTGATCTGTGCACCCAGATGATGAGAGTTCCAGGAGCCAATGTCATAGCCCTCTTTGGCAACAAAGATCATTACAAAAAGCTGATTTCTGCTGTAGCAGGACTTTACCCTGCCTTTGAAGATTTTGTGATGATTACTGGTCCAGGTATTGGTCGATCCTTGGATCTGGTTCAGAAGTTTGGGGGCACTGTCAACCGGGACATTTCATTGTCTTACCGAACAACGAACATACCTGGCTACATTGAGTTCATTCGAAGTATCAATCCATTCACCGTAGTCAAAGAGAATGAATGGTTCAGAGAGTGGTATCAGGAAGCTTTCTACTGTTTTTTGGATGCTGACCATCCTGGACCTTATACCCAAAAGTGCTTTGGATACCCCATAACATCTGCCACGAACTTTAGGTCAAATGATTATGTCATATCCATATTGAACTCTGTATTATCCCTCGCCCAAGGGATTCATAAAACTCTTGTGGACATTTGTGGAGCTGATTATGACTATGTGTGCTCTGAGTCCCTGATCTCTGAAGAATACAAGACCTTGTTGATACAGAATATTATGTCCACCAAATTTACTGATGAATCTGGAAATCAATTCGAATTTAGTAATAAGGAGGCCCCAAGAATTATTGATGCTCACCTTCTTGATGGCGGATCGTTTTACGAGGTGAGTGAAAACTGGATTTTGTTTTGTTTTAACACGTGACTAATTTATGTTAATGTCCGCAGGTTGGAAGTTACAGTTCCAAGTCTGGGGTTCTGGCATTCAATGAGGAGAATCTCGAACGGATATCGCGGAAAATCTCAAGTGAATGTCCGACTGTGAACTGCTTAGAATGCACTTACATGTTCTATGGAGATGATGAACACCTTCTTTTGCCTGGAGATTTTAACATAGGCGGACTCTTCAATTTGCATATTGATGGTTTCAATCCTTATTCGTGCGGAACAGCGACGAGAGCAGACAACATACAAGCAATTGAAGCATTCATATCCGCCATCCAGGATGTCAATAACGGCACTGCTCCCGTGAGTTTACAAGACGTCCAGTTGGGAGCAGTTATATTTGATTCCTGTTCGAGTCCACCAAGGGCTTCAAGACTACTTGGGTCATTTTATACTGAAGATGTCAGAATAGAGCCTCACACAAGAGACCACACACTGGCATGGGTCACATCTGCTAGTGAAATAACCTTTGATGTCGCGAGACTTCTGGCTGATCTGCATATACCTCAAATTGGTGTTTACTCAGATTCCTACAAGCTGTATCAGAACTCTCAAACTGAAGATGTATTCTACACTATAAGTAATAGCCAAGAAATGGCGAGAGCCTTGGCTAATTTCCTGAATGCCATGAAGTGGAAATATGTCAGTATTGTGTATTCCGCAAATGAATGGTGCCTCAGTTTTCTTGATGCCATACAATCACTCTTCACGGAGAGAAACATTTGTATAATGGATTTATTTTCTATCGCCGCTACTCCAGCTTATTCATCAGATGTTGTGATAGGATTCGTTGAAACTGATGACTTGGACGTTCTGATTGGTTCTGTTTCAACAAGGCAACTCATTGTAGTGGCAGCCACTGACACACCACTCGGCGAGACACAGCTCCCACCAGGCTCAATAATACTCACTTACCCTCCGGAGGAAATGTACTCAACTTTGCATTCGGAACTCGTGAAAACGTGGCTGCCTAACCTTTACCAGAATTGCAATGAGGATCACAATGATGATTGTACCAATGTCATGTCTGAAGATAATAACATTGTTTACAGCATTGCAAACGCTGTTTATGCCGTTGCCAATGCTCTTCATCTTGTGCTTGAAGAAAACTGTGGACAAGCCTACAGTGGCATTTGCGCGGACCTACAACAGCCTCAGATACCAGGGCTGATCCAGAATAAATTGCCCTTAGTGACTTTCAATGAGACAAATGGGGGCATCTTCAAAATCGACGATAATTACTTTCACCAGGGATATGTCTTCATTTTGACTAAATCGGATGGAAGTTTTGAGACGGTATGAAAATCTGCGTTATAATTAGTGAATATTATTGAATCAACATCTATTTGTAGATTGCCGAATATCGAGAATTGACCTTAGAATTCCTCACTACAGACTTGGACAACTTGTACCACAAGGTTACCAGTGATTGTTCAGTGCCTTGCATGCAATGCCAGTACCTCAGTCAGAACGGTGGTGACATCACCTTTCAGTCTGGTGATATCGTCATTGGTGGTGAGTATCTGTGGCATACATGGACTATTTTTGAGAACATAATACAATTTCAGGGATTTTTGATGTACACGAAACGGGAGATGGTCCATTCACTTGTGGGAATATAAAGCTACACCAAGGAGTGCAACTTTTAGAAGCCTTTATTTACGCATTAGAAACTGTAAACAAACACATTGGGATGTTTTCTGACCTCCTGAATGGTGTGGAGTTAGGCTTCTTGGCCTTGGACGCATGTGAAAACAGCCTCAGAGCAGCTAACCTTGTTACCAATATTCACAATGGTATCACAGATTTGGATGAAATTTCCAGCGACCGCATCGGTGTGTATATCGGAGCCTTTGACAGCGAAACGACGATGAAAACTGGGGAAATCTTGAATAGCATAAGTGTGCCGCAGATTACCTATGGGCCGAGTTCATCTGATCTGGATCAATATCCCATGTTTCTTCGTACCGTTCCAGGTGACAACCAACAGGCGAAGGCGATTGTTGCCTTCTTACTGCAATATGATCTGTCATACATACAAGTTGTATTCTCAAACTACGATTCACACATCCATACCTCAATATCGTTCCTGGATTTAGCAGAAAGGAGCGGTGTGTGTGTTTCTCAAACTGTAAATGCTGGTGAGGAAAACCAAGCACTTACAGGAAATTTAGTGGAGGCTCTTATTGAGAAGCTTCAGAAGAAGTCTAGTGCAAAGGTTATCGTCGCATTTATGGAGTCATCTTCAATCCGTCCTCTTCTTGAAAGAATACGTGCATCAGACAATTTCAAGTTTATAGGGTCAACCTCATGGTCTAATGATGTTGCCATCATCGAGGGTCTTGTTCAATTCAGTAATGACATCGTAACATTTGGAGTAGAAACTTCTGATGTCCCAGGCTTTGATAGCTACCTGACAAGCTTGGATCCTCTCAAAGATCAACACCAGTGGTTTGCTGCATACTATGAGGAAATCTGCCAATGTTCTTTACAATATAGACCGAGTTCACGCTTCAAGAAACCATGCAGCGTCACACTTGGAGGCATTGTGAGAGATTGCCCCTACCAACAGGATCCATATATCTTGTACACTGTAAATGCCGTGTTTTCAGCTGCCTTGGGTATCGATAAAGCTATTAGAAAGATTTGTGGTGAAAATTACGATGGCCTATGCGAGGATTTCATTAGCAATGACCACTGGAGACAAATGGTTTACGATGGCATCCAAGAGACAGAGTTCATCGATGCCACCAATCAGGTCTTCAGGTATTCTGATCAAGGAGAAAGCACCCGAGGATTCCATATTTACTCAGTGGAACGTATTGGAGAAACTACTGCTGCATACGGCAATGTAAGTTGGTTCCCAATTCTACAATCACATTATAGCCATTTTATATTACCAGGTAGGAAGTTACAACGAAACTCAGAATCTGAAGATCAACACAAGATTTTCTCTAAATTGGGAAAGCAGCTGCAAGAAAACTGGATCATGCATGGAATGCCCTGAGTTGAAATCACACCAAAAGTTCTACGCACAGTTATCAACGGACAACTTGAATCTTTTGGGGCTTTTCAAGATCCATTCCATGGCTAATGAAAATTCTTTCAGTTGTGGTATGCTGGATATTGATGCAGGTTTTCAAAATGCTTTGGCGTTCTTCTATGCCATCAATCTTGCCAACAGCAAGAGTACTACCGTCCAAATAGGAGGAGCTTTGATTGACACGTGTGGGCATTCAGAAATTGCAACTCGTGATGTCCTGTCGTTAGTCACAGAGCAAGGAATTCGTCTTGAGACCAAAACTTTGTCTCTGGGTTCCACCTTCGCGGTTCTCGTCGACAGTACGGACACCAATGAAGGCGCAGACATACTTCGAGAAGAATCCGTTACCGTAATAGATGTGGGGGCGAATGCTGATAATGCAAATGACTATTCACTCGACATGATGCCCATTGTGGTCGCATCAGGTGCAGCAATTGCAGCTCTCACAGAAGAAATGTCTTGGGACTATGTTTCTTTGGTCTATAGTGTAGAACAGATTCACACAGAAGCAGCTAAACAGTTTCTTACCAGAGTTAGGCGAGCTTCGAGTGTTTGCATAGCTGTCAGTATGGGTATGAAACCCGACTTAACACACTCAGATGCTCAAGACATAGTGGAGAAGTTGGTTGCCAAAAAAGGGGCACGCATTGTTGTGGTTTTCGGAAACCGTGACCAACTTGTTCTTTTGTCCTCCGCCTCTGAAATTGTAGACACAAACTTTGCTTTCATATTTGGAAATCCTTTTGAATATCTTGGTGGTACGTTTGATGTTGCACCAGGTTCTATCGTGCTTTCTTTAAGGCGTCCAACCATAGAAGGATTTAGAGATTATTTGGAATCTTTGACAGTTGCTAACCATGGAAGCATTCCAGACAGGTGGTTTGAAGAATTTTGGCAAAGATTATTTCACTGCCAGCTACAAAATGCAACCATTAGACTCACTGAATACAGTACGATTTGTTCGAGGACTGATCGTATAATTCGGGATGATATCTCGATTGGTCATTCCGCGATGTATACCATAATAGCCACCCAGCTTTCTATCACTGGTCTCGTTAATATCCCTGAATGCCAGTCAAGCTCGGCCGTGGGGAATTGTCTGAGTTTAACAGCATCGAAACGGAATTCCATCTTTAGACGGATCAAAGAAGCACAATGGATTGAATCTAGCCCACCGGAAGAAGATTTCATTTTCAGGTTTAACGAGGAAGGAGAAGGAGAGATTGAAATTCAATTTTTGAATGTTGTTTTGGATGGAGAAGCACAAGTCGATGTCAAACAGGTATTTGACTTATCTGTATCATCAAACTTATAAATGCTTGTACGTTTTCAGATCGGATCTTTCTATGGTGGCAGATTATCCTTACAGAGGAACGCATACCGGGCCATTGACTCCAAAGGCAGAGCTACCACAATTGTTGTATCGCAGTGTATTATTGGTACTAACTGCGCTTGTGTGAACGACACGGGGTTTCTGAAACAACCTGACGATACAGCAGCGTCTGTTTCATCGGGTGAGGAAGATCGGAAGCAATTTCGAGAAACCTTGGGGAATTTTGATGGCAATTCTAAGTGGAATTTCGTTCGGTTTGACATTATTGCTATTGATCTTTCTAATTGTTTGTTATCCTGTTCGTGGCGGCACAACGTATGTTGCATATTTTCTCCTCATTGGTTTATTGTCCATGTTTGCACTTAACTTCGTGTTCATCTTGCAAGCTACAGATGCAATCTGCGGAATCCGTCGTTTCTGTCTCGCATTCTGCTTTTCAACCATCTACAGCTCATTGTTAGTCAAAGTTGTTTTCTTCTGGAGATCTGATATTTACCAGAAGAACTTCTTTGATCCGTCCTCGGATAAAGCCCTTCATCCAGTCACGCTTCTGTTCATTGTGATAGCTCTGGTGGCAGTCCAAGCCGCATTTGGGGCAGAATGGCTCTCACTAGATGCGTCAAAAACAGTCATATGGAAAGACACTCGACGCTGCGCTCCTTTGAATTCGCATCACGAAGAACTCATCCTCTCTTGTCTGTATCCGATGTTGCTGCTATTCCTGACTGCAGTTTTCTCTGGTATCAACTGGGAAAATGATGAAAACAATTATGAGTGCCGTTCGATTTTGATCTCCATGGGAAGCAATGTTGGCGTGTGGATCGCTTGGCCAGTGCTGGCCGTTGTCCAGGATCTAGAGCACCGTGACCCAATTATTACCATTGCGAACCTTTGCTGTGGGCTATCTGTTTTGTTCGGTGTGTTTGGAAGGAAACTGTACATGCTGCACCTGTATAAGGCAGACGACGAGGCTGAGGGACCTGGTTTGCGCATGCAAGGTAATTGATATTCCATTTAAATTACACATCAAAGGTAACCAGGTTATGTCACTCAGAAAAAGTGCAGAAAGCATGTAAGAATGAATATATCTTTATGGTCTAGTTCCCACGAGATAGCTCCCGTGGCATATCGGGATAGAAAGAAATACGTCTTATCTCGACCAACTCACACATTTCCATAACTACCATACGTTTTAAAACATCAGAGATTAAGATTCAAGCATTTATATCGAACTCTGGAATCAATATTAGCTTAAACTATCCATTCTATTCTCGTATAATTCAAATCAGGTATAGGATCGTTGAACGTCTGGCCTTGGTGTGTGCGACGTGTTTAATCAGATAAGTTTTGCTGGTTGAGTGGGTATCTGAATAAGGTCAAAGGTCAAACTCCACCGAACTTGAGCATAAGCCTATGTGTGGGCATTGCATATATTCCAATTGTAGCATACAACCGACGCTCGGCATTTAATATCTTTGGATACGTGCGCTTGTTTCCAAAGTTTCAAAATGGGGTGAGTTATGCTTGGTGGGTTCCTGAGTTAACGTTGTTATACTATTGGCTGTCAGTCCGTACCATGATCTGATATGCGTTTGTTAAGCTGGGTCCAATGGACAGCATTAACATTTGTTTACATTTAATCAATAAAATCTACTGTATGTACATGTAATTCTAGAATTGTCTATTCTATAATCATGATTCATGCTCGTGAACATAGTTTTTCCCCTTTAAGTTGCAAAACCAATAAGGGATCATCTGCCATCTGTAAGGCTTCCTCAGACCCTATTTGCATGATCTCAGTGTGTTGTTGTGAATGGTGAGAGCTCTGACTGGAACCAAGAACATGCTCCATCAGGTGTCTCCCAGAGAAGCATCTTAGGATCCCTTCTCTTTCTTTTATTTGTAAATTGACTTGCAGAATGTATCAAATTCTATACAACTGTGCTGTTTTCTGATGATGCCAAATGTTTTAGGGCCATTGTGGATAGTAATTAACGATTGTATAGACTTGCAAAAGGATCTAGATAAATTTTATGAATTGAGTGTTTTATGGCAAATGAAGTTTGAACTATCGAAATGCAAGGTCCTATCAGTATTACACGTGCCAATAATTAGAATATATTCAATTATTCAAGGAACAATCAACTAATTGATTATGTTTAGTTAACTCCCTTCAACATATTTGTATTATTTTTATTTGCACGCAAAAGATATCTATAGATAAAATATATAATGTAACAAAACTTGTATCAAATCTATTACTAGCTTTAGTGACAAATAATTATGACAGTTTATGATGAAAATACTATGTGATATACTTAATTAATTTTCATTGTGTATTCTATCTCGTCGTCAGATTCAAGTTCGACGAACGAACCCGTCACATCACTTGGGCAGTGTTGACCGTGACTTGCTTGGCTGCCTGTCTCATTGGACTGACCCTAGCACTTGAAACCCCGGCACTGGAAGATGGAGGAAGTCCTCCAGGCTTTGAAGATATCGAAGATATCATGAACTGATGGCCATTCTACTGTAGAATATTGAACTGCATGAATATAATTATATCATTCGGCCGGCACCCTTGCCCCTCCCTCTCTCCTCTTTATTGTATACTGTGTGTGCTTTTTGTGGCTTTCTGTAATTATGCAATGTCTGCGATATTTTAAAAATCATGAAATTTACATCCTTTTTGTGAATTTTATTTTGCGTCTTCATCAATTGAGAATTCGAGATGTACTGTCGGGTAAAGACTACTTAAAGTCGTGCATTCAAAAAATGTGGTAAAAAAAAAAACGAGAATAAGCCTCCATAAAATAGGGCCTACAGGGCACATGTAATATAACCAGAATGGGTGCAACATGGTAAATCAAAAAATTGTTTTGATATCATTGTTCCGCAGAAGACAGCCATTAGACAGGGCAGATGTGTAAAGCCACCACTATCGCCGTCAATAACGCCCGCGTCTCAGTCGGTTAACAAAACTTGACATCTTATAGTTCAATCAGAGGTCAGTCATGCTGCACACACTAAGTTGCCATGTACAGAGAACTTGTTACATGTACAACAAAGTGAACTGAATAGTATTACAATATGAGAGACTAATGGAATGACACAATTAAATGAATTAATCCAAATTATTTGCAACGAAAATAACATAGATATATGAATGAATATATCGCACAATATATACATTCTCATTACAAGTAATCATCAATGTATGCAGTCATATGATTTGTGTTACCACAATTGCCGTAACTTTCGAACAACATTACTAAAATCATGATTTAGTAAGAAGTGTATGTCAGACGTAATTATTATTGTACAAATTACCATTTTACAACTAGCATTACGACCGATATATCGACATGTCAAACAGGCATAATTGCTATTATGCAAGATTACGCAAGAACAGAGTAACCATGCAGATCTACTTTAGTTAAAATTTGAAATGTTATATAAATTTGGTGCTTGGGCCATTGCTGACCTTCTATTGCAAACCACCAAACAGCTATAGTGTATATACATAATCGTGTATATGTTCATTCTATGTTGATATGAGAATATGAGAATCGGGTGCATAATCAGGGTTCCTTACTTATCTTTTCTTTTTAACTTGGTCAATGAACTTCCCATTTTGTAAATCAATGGGGTCTATTGTTATCCATCCCGCTTTGTTCAACATTTGGGCTCATAATTAATTTAGGGCGACTTTATTTTCTCGATTGGTCAACAGAATAGGAACATGTTAATATCCTAAGGTGAATGAGAAAATGAGAGCAGGGTTGTTTCCTGAGTGGTGAGATAGAGTTTACATATCAGGTTAATAACTTACCCGAAAATGAGAGGTGACGGTATTAACGTTCATAGTGAATGAAACTGAAATTGGTGCACAGCAAAGAGGTGCTACTGTACTACTTTAAAAAATTATTGTATAGCTATATTAGGCAAAAAGTACACTTGATAATATCTATATAGGTGCCGTTTGCCTGTTGACTTCCTCTTGATAAACAACTGACAGTGTGTGATTATCTTATCTATTGACTAATGAGAGTGATCTGGCAGAAGGTTACTTCTCAGGACAAACCATCACCCAAGAATCACACAGAATCAAAGATAGCAGAATCACAACTCTAAGGCGACATTCAAGCTGCATTAAACATGTTGGGATTCATTGTAATCACAACTTTGTTGCTGTCTGGGAGAATTCAAGCCTTTGAATCAGAATATAGAGAGTATTCTTCAGCCGCGGTAACCACCGATACAGTTGTATGTTCAGAAATTGGAGCGTGAGTGCCGCTTTGTAAAGTAAAAATGAAGTTTGCATGCTTTTGTTTCCTGAAAAAGTGAGATTCTGTCAACGTACGGTGGATCCGCGGTGGATTCAGCCATCGCTTCAATCATATGTGTTGGAGTAATAAATCACCACAGCTGTGGAATCGGCGGTGGATTCTTCGCAACAATCTACGAGAGGTTAGTCTGCCATTCGTATTCATGCCAAGCTCTGACTATCATGAATTGTTCAGCCCAAAAGACGGGGGAGAAAAAGTTCTAACCACAATCTTATCCCGGGAAACTGCCCCTTTGGCTGCCGAGCAAGACATGTTTGTCAATAACACTGAAGCTAGCAGTACAGGTATGGTGAAACATAGATATGGAGGCGAGTTTCATATTATACACCTGATAGGACATCGCTCCTAAAAAGTGACCATCTCGGGTACAATTCTTTGAAACATACAGTCCTCTTCTAGCAGATGAAGCCTTAAAATTATTAAAATTAACTCCCATTATCTGCATTAAATGTATCGCATCGCAGTACCCAATGCAACAGATCATGAGAAAACGAAGCAAGATGCCAGACGTCAAATTCTTACGCTCCAACTGCCTCTGATTGTAACCATTTGTCCACTCCATTATCACCGCTCTTAAAGGGAGGGAGAACTGGTTAAAAATTGACTTTGAGTCGTTATTTGATGCACCATAAATGATTCCTATGCCTGGCCCACACAAGGAATATCATCGCTAACGATTTCGCGGGCGATATATTGCTAACTAGGCGTGACGTCAGCAGCTGTGATGAAACACCGAGTTCCCCATCTGTTACAATGGGCCTCGTCATATCAGCGTGTCCTGCGACTAAACCCTTGGATATTTTTTTATTTTCTTTTCGGAAATAGATAGAATAATCATTTTGCCACCAGTCAGGCGCGAAAAAAAAATATTTTTCGCTATTTTTCTTATTTTAACAAGCGATTTTCCAGGACACCTACCATGTTTCTCATCCTGAAACAGTAAAAAGGTCAGCCAGAGTGCACCACGCATGCGCTTTCGTTTCGTAAACAACAAAGATGTCCTTTTATGGCGAAGACGCTCTGCTCTGATTGGCTGAAATCGATAGCTTCACGAGGGGAACGGAACCAATCAGCCATCAGCCAAACCAAGCCATCAGCTGACGTTTGCCTCCTT
>KB299568.1:16959-28642 GCA_000328365.1 Capitella teleta
AACTCACAACGAGGCTCTACACAGTATATATAGGTTTCAAAGGTGAAACAGAATGGTCTGGGCAGTACAGACAAGGAAAAAGAAAGAACGGAAGGCCCTCGTTTGAGGAGGGAAGGGTTGAAGAGTTGTAATTAGATGTTATGAACAGTTGAAAGAGAACAGGGAATAACCATTGTCTGAGGAGTAATCGTTGCAGCGGAAACGAGGCCCGTGAGACACGATTAAATTGTTGCTCTTTTCATGCTCATGCTCTCACAGCAACCTCAGCCCCATAACAATACGGAGAGTCGTGTGCTAATGTCTATGGTATCATGTCTGTCATAGAGACTTCTTGCAACGGATCAGTGAATGTGATGAGAGTGAGGTCCCGATTTTCCCGATTTAGTGATCCGATTTCTACTTCCATGCAACTGATGAGCAATGGGCGAGCCTGCAATTGCATTGGCCATTGCTATATTACCATTACAGTCATTGCCGTAACGTTTGCTCTCTGTGACGCACCATGTTTTACCGGCATATATCCGAATACATGGCTCCCTAATTCTGATTTCCTGTACGGCTTATTAAGTCCGCCTGGCAATCAGCCGGGCAATGACATCGAAGGTTGTCGTGGATATGATTAATTTAACATTTCTATGTATCAGTTAACTGACAAGCGGATATAAGGGTCTTACTTTCTTATAACATGAGAAGTTCAGGAAGCGTTAGTCAATTTTTCTTAAGCAAGGCCAAAGGGGGAGACGGCAACCCGGAATTTCCTATAAATGGGTGTAAGTGCTGATGCAGGGCACACGTCGCGAACAGGGCTGTAGCAGCATTGGTGCCGAGTAACTCAGCCAACGAAGCTGTACGTGGACATTTGTCGCGGGAACAGCTTTGAATTCTCTGGTCCGGGCATAAAATTACATGGCGGAGAATGACAATTGCGAAACTTGCGCCGCAAACTCCTCAGTGAATGCGACGACAAATACATTGGCTTCGGTGGACGTCCACTCTGCTCTACTCGGGGTCCTTATGGTCATCGTTCTTGTCGGAAATTTGGGTTTAATTGCGGTGATTCTGAGCACCAGGAGGCTCCGCATCATCACCAACATTTTCGTCATCTCTTTGGCGGTCAGCGACCTATTCGTCGGCGCTGTCGTCATCCCAATCAACCTCTTTGTGCCGACGACAATGTTCTACGGATACACAACATGCATGTACGCAGCCTGCTTCACAATCGTCGTCGCATTGTCATCAATTGCGAACATCTTTGCAGTGACTGTCGACCGTTTCATCGCCATATCACAGCCTCTTCATTACAGCATGCGAATGACTCCGCTGGTTGCATGTGCCATCCTCGTCGCGACATGGTTGTACGCTGGAGTTCTTGGGCTGCTGCCAGTGATGGGATGGCGAGTGGCCACCAGCACATGCCACAGAGGGGAGACCTATCCCCAATACTACGTTGTTCTGATCTTCATCACGGGTTGCATCGCACCTGCGTGGGGAAGTGCAGTCCTGTACGGGAAGATATTTTCCCTGGCCAGGCAGCACCAACTGCGCATCAGCCAAGGCCAGGAGTTGGGCGGAATTTCATTGGAGACAATCAAGGGATCGACTGAAGAGAACCCTGGATCAGCTCCTGCTCATGTAGACGGCTGGAACAACGCCTCTAACAGGAATATTCTGAAGACGCTCGCCATCCTGATGCTGTATTTCCAGCTCTCCTGGATCCCGGTCTTTGTCTCCATGGTAACGGATGTATTCGCTTCTCCTCGCCTGATCCCATCCTGGCTGCACTCTTTATTCGCGACGCTTGCTTTCGTCAACGCGGCACTCGATCCTCTTATTTACGGCTACAGAAACAGAGACATCAGGGCCGCGTTCTTGGACATCACCAAGAAAATTGTCGACGTCCTTCGATGTCGGAGCCAGGCGTGGTGACCATTTCATGAATGACCGCACAGATTGCGCTTATATATTTAAATATGCACAAAGAGAATGAGTTCAACGTAACTGTTGTACGTCATGGTTCTTTGTCCACCGTCTGTGTTAATATAGTTTACTTAGTTTCATATGCATGCACTGATCGAATACCAATTAATGATACCTCCTTCAATTTGTGTTGATATCGTTCAATGATGTTATATCATATATCAATACTGATATTTTTAATGATTATACCTGATAACTTGAATCATTGTAGTATCATATTATAACCGCCTTGTGGTTAATGAAAGCATCAAAGAAGTCAGCAGCAGCAGGTTGCAATGTACGAGTGAAGCGAATCTAGAGTGATAACTCAGATCGGTAAGAATTTGAAATAAAACGTTCCATTATCAAAATTATTATCAATGTGTATATGGCCAATTACATTCAAGATTAAAAATGCAAATTTCGTATTTTAAACACGGCCAAAAATGATTGTAATTGAAAATATGATTGAGTTTTTATATTATTTATTTTTATTTTATTTATTTTTATTTTTTTATTTTTTATTTTTTATTTTTTATTTTTTTTTTTGCCAACGCTGAATAACAGTTGTCGGATTGTTTCTTTGAAGATCGACTAGAAATACTAATTTTGTGAGACACAATCACAGGATTACTTTCCTTCGGGATGTTCCAAAACACACAACTGCCAACTTTTGTTTAACATCTTGAGAGCTTGAAAAAATATCCTCATCCAAGATTTTCTTTAGCATTGTTTCCTTGGGCATTCCGTGTGTCTCCAATACGAAGCGGCGCCTCGAGGGCGAACGCACAAACATTGAACACGACACAGCAGTGGTAGAAAAACACGACCGAAACCCTGACATCTGAGATGGTAGAAGATGCACCTCTAAGGCAAATAATTATAATTTTTGATTGGCGCATTTTAAGACATTACGCTGATATATGTAACACACTCTATGTTACACTTGTTGTGGACTTGTTCTTATAGTATACTCGTACAGATTTTTCAGTAATTCTCAATCTGCATTTATAAACCTGTAAAAGCCAATGGAACCGATCCAGAGAGGTTTCAAAATGAACAGAGCTCCCCTTTAACCTGAATCATCAACTGGAACCGCACTCCTCAGAAGCATCGACCCAGGAAGCGTTCTCGTTTTCCGCCGCCGACTATCAACTGAGTTTGAACCAAAATGGACGACCAACGACGAACCCAGCGCCCCCTACAGACCGACATTCGTAACGTCACAGCTGGTCTCTTACAAGGCACTGTTACATCTTCTTCTAATGCCCACGAAATTCAGTTTTACCCACGATGGTCGCTCAGTTCATGATAGTTTTGACCGTTTCTTCAACTCTTATGTTGCCATGGTAATACGTACACTCAGGCACACTGGTTACCATTACTGATTCATTTGCATTGTAATTCAACATTGATTTCACAATTTCATTCCCATTGAAAACAACTCCATAGAATTACAAAAAAGGAATATAAGATATTAAACCAGCAGTGTATCATTTTAATTTCCCACCGTTGCTGAAGAATGGGTTCCAGAGCATGCGTTGTCGAACTTTCAAAGTGCAGTTCAGTACTCTGACATTTGCCTTTTTATAATGATATGCAAACATAATTATTATGAATGAAATGGATGTGATTCCTAGATCACGGAATAGAAGCATGAATATTCATGATATATTTGGTTAATATCCATTGCGCGGAGAAAACTAATCCCAGTGCTGATCGAAATATTCTGAAAGTGAGATAATTAAGTGCCCTAAATACATGTAAATGCACGTTATGCGTGTGTTCATAAACTTTGTGTCGTTGGATTTTGACCAAATCAATTTTTTGTGACAATGATGATTTTTTTTTTTTTGTAATGTAGGTGTTTCATGATGTCAGCTACCATATCGCATAGACGTAAACCCGCTCAGCAATCGGACTATTGATGCTGCGGCTCGGTAGGGGTGATTAGAAAAAAAAATCAACCACTTTTCCATGTTCCGTTACATTGTATTCGGTCGAAAGTGAGGATATTGAATAAAGGATGT
Source organism: Capitella teleta (assembly GCA_000328365.1). Taxonomy (NCBI): domain Eukaryota; kingdom Metazoa; phylum Annelida; class Polychaeta; family Capitellidae; genus Capitella; species Capitella teleta. Next base: position 20,946 of record KB299568.1, read on the forward strand.
TGTCCCATAAAGATATAATAGTCTCATGAACTTATAATTATATTTTAGGTCATTATTGTATATAAGAAATCGTGGTCTTTATCGTTTAAATTGCCTACAACTAAATTGCTATAAATCAGGGGTCCCCACACTTTTCAGGGCGAGAGCCAGACAGTAAACCTCAGAGTAGCCCGCAGGCCAAGAATAATACTGAACGGATAGAAATACATATAATTCAAGATTTCCCCCATATGTGAACTTGCTGACAGTTCTCACTAGGCCGCAAAATTGAGAGCGCTTGTTGAAGCAAAACTCTAGCAATCGCGCAGCCACTCTAGAAGGGTCCGGGGCATGCATCCTGGAGAAAATTTTCAATTAACATTGATAAAACATGCAAATTTGACACTTTGAATGATTTAAACACAGTCAAATTCGTGGGAATGCACTGCTTTAATGCTCTGGTGAGAACCCTACGTAATTGCATTTAAAACATGATGTTGCTTATCAACGACTAAGGAGGAGATGTCTGGCTTCATTGAATGCAAGGGTCCATGAGGTGTGCGTAATTTTTGCTGTGAACCGAGACGTCTTCTGGCCAGCTTCATCCAGGTTGCTGCCTCTCCGTCTGATGAGGAGATCTTTGAAGAAATGGCAATCTGCCTGGCTTTCAATGAGGGGAGATTCTTGATCGCAAATCGTGCGTGTCGCAAATCTAGCAAAATGGGATACTATTTCGCTCAATTAAGTATCTTCATAAAGGAATAATAGTCCTCCTCTTTGACAATATCTCGATTGAATCTGACCCGCGTTCTAGTTGTGATAGAAAATACATTTTGAAGGGGGGGGTGTAATACATGTATTAATTTTGTGTTTTCATTCGTAGAGTTACATGCTGGCCAGTTTTAATAGTTAAGCAATGAAGAGACCGAGGGTCACTCTGAGGGGCCTCGCGAGCCGGACCTGGCCCGCGGGCAAAACTGTGGGGACCCCTGCTCTAAAAGATAGTTACTATTTACTTGTATCAATTCCATAGAACACAATACGCATTTCATAATCTAAATAAAGCTGAACGAAGCGAAGCATTTGATTTCTATATTGGGAAGTACAACGGAAAAGGCTCTTATTAGTATGCTGAGTGCCTTTTGGTGAAAATTGACCTTATCAGTGTTCGCTGTCATCTGCATATTATACTTGGCGTCTCTCTGTAAGAGACAAATTTGCTTCATTTTGCGATCATTCCGGTCTGGCGCCTTTGACAGCAGGGCTCTTGTTCTATCCGTCACGTACAATTGTCAGGGTACAAATTTGCATTAAATAGTTGAGTGTATATAAATAAGTACACGAACCATGTACAGAGTGTGAATCGATAACCAAAGCCTCGAGCGTTCAACAAGACAATACCTGTGTATTGCAAACGGGTTTGAAGACCTACAGCTTCAATAGTGGTGTGATATCTTTTCTGCAGCATAATTATTATCTTAGAAATTATGGAAGGAATTTTGTCGTCAGCGCGAAACCTGGTAAATGCATAGCGAGCGATCCAGACTGAAATCTCGGTTTCGATGTCGACGAAACAAAAATCAGAATCCACGGACATTAGCAGGTCTTTCATATAATCATGCTTGGGTGTTGACAAATGTCGAATAATAGAACACACGCTGAATAATTCGGAGTATTTCCAGAACCTTCGAGCCATTTGGTAAACCTAGGCTTTGGAAAATAGTGCGCTGAATATTAACTCAATCAATACAGCAACGTGCCCCTATAGAACATCGTGCCCCTATACTCCATATCTCACCATAAAGGTTTGGGGAGAAAAAAATAAGACCGATACACAATTTCCATGGGAACAAAATGATACATTTGGCTCGCATTGGTCGCAGTTTTGACCGGGAAGTTTGCCCTATTATCAGACACGCGATATAGGATCGATGGCACCGCGCAATTATACGTCATGTCTGAGATTCAACTCATAAAATATTCATGTCTCCGGTACGTGTATCAATGAAGCGCAATTGTATCATTGCATTCAAAGTATAGAATCATAATACATGTATTTGATTTTATAATTGGTACACATGTATAAGCATAGATCGAGTATACTGAATCTCAGATAGTCCAGGGGTCTATTTCCGGATTTCGTATGAAATGCGACCAACCAGAAACCCACTTTGATCACTGCTTTCGCTGTGTTGTAAGGCACGCGATGCTGTTCGTTCGCTGTGACCCTTAATTCACTCGTCCACCAATCAGTCGTCGCAGAGAGAAGCTCTAAGAATTCGCTTCTGTGGTTTCGTTACCGCGAAAAACTGAAATTGATTCGTTTGGAATTCCTTGACAGAAAACACGTTCCAGTCAGAGGACATTGCAACATATTCATAGATCATGTCTATAATTATAAATTTTGAGAGCGGGCATGATTATGTTAAATTGTATATTAGATAAATGACACGCCTTCCATCTATCCGGGCAATAGATGGAGCCAAAGTCAAAAGTGAGAATTTTAGCGGGTTGGCTCCCTAAGCTGTTAATGTGGGCGTGTCGTGGTTTTACACTTCAAACGCTGCAATCCTGAAGCAAATTTCGTCGATTTTGACGTTTTGTCTCACGAAATGCAGACATCCAAAAGAATTATGAGTCAATAGCCACACACGTTGTAATTCATATCTAAGCTTTTGCACTTTCTTCGACATGTTTTATGACTCATTCCAAGCAGACCTTCAATTAGTAGTTGCCGACTGCTTTGAAAACAAAACCAAGTCATTGTATTAGTATACATAATATTTCCATATGCTTATGGAGTTGTGTGGACATATTACATGTACGTATATATCTATCTGGTATGGATATCAAGTACATGTAACCTGATTTCTACAACTCACAATTGGGTCTTCATGTTACATACCGAAGCCTCGGATGACGTGTAGTTGGATGAGGCTAATTGGATGAACCGTTTGGTTAAAGCTCTCGAAATAATGTTCCTCGTCCTGCATGAAGTAAAAGACACAATAAAACTCAGGGGTTTTGTGATATTCTGGGACTTATCACTTTAGCCTCGGGTACTGCACAGTTTTGGGGTTCGAGGAGGTAAGCAGAGCTAGGAGCAATCTGCCCAATTCAAAGACTCGCGGATTGTGGATGGCTTGAAACAGCTTAGGTCCATCTCTATATAGAGTATCTGGTCAGACCTCTCATCGAGTGTTCGGAAAAGTATATTCCACGAAATGTCATTTCTATCAGCTTCGTTTACAAGTTGCAACGAGACTCAAGCAATATTTTCGGCATCGTAAAACACAGCAAAGAAAAACACTGATTTGTTTTTGGGATGTTTTTCGCAAGCCTCGTTAGCCAGGGAGAGAAATGTCTGTGTTTATACCGGAATGCATATTGCACTTGTTCGGGAGACTGCTCTCTTTCGCACTTTGCTCATTGATTGCTGTCCCCTTTTCCTCGTGGTCAGTTAACGTGTAGCACCTATGCCTCACATGTTTGTGTGCAGCAGAGGAAGTGGGTATCTTATTTTGAGGTCTCCTGTAGATCTCTAGATCACTTGAAACCGCCCCCTTCTTACTTGGTTATGCTTCCGTAATACCACCGGAGCCTTCTGTGGTTACTGGGAGGCAGCCAGCAAGCGGATCGTTCTGTTCATTAATTAGCACCAGATGTATACGTATGTTCAAATCCTATTATCGTGCATGTGAGCTGGAAGCTCCTTTCTTTAGCTTCCTAGAGTTAAAAACTTTCCCTGTTCAGTGCAGAAGAGCTCAGCTTCAACCCTTGGTTGAATTCGAATATTTTTTCCATTTGATGATTGAAATTATCCACATGGCAAAGTCATTTCATAAAACTGTTATTATTTTCATGAACTTTATTAAAGTAGGTTAATTTCGAGCACCATTGAACATAAGAAGTGGAAAACTACGCATGTTGGGTTGCGAACGACCAGTGATGGAGAAACCTGGCGTCAAATTAGGACAATTTTACACATGCATATATATGCATTCATGGATGTATGTGATCATATTTACACACATATGCAGACATATACAGAGTGGGCCAAAAATAGTCTATCTACTCCATGTTAAAAAGAAAACGTCACATTCCGAGGCAAATTTTTCACAAATGACAATCATTTTTGAGCCGCTCGATGACTTGGGGCTAATAGAGTGAGATCATTGGCATACGCCAAAGCCCCGACATACTTATTTTCTAAAGGACAACCAATGCCTGATTTTTCCAACCGTTCAATCAGCTCATCCATGTAGATACAAAATAAAATTGGAGACCGTACCCCGCCTTGTTTTACGCCATTTTTACAACTCATTGAGGAAGATCGTTTACCATTCCATTTAACGACTAACCTCTGCTGCGTGTACATTGAAATGAGTAATTTACAAAACCGAGGACAGAGACCTCTACGAATCAGAAAACGAAACAACTTTATATAATGTAGCCTGTCAAACGCTTTGGATGCATCCAGCAGTATGCAATACAACTTTGAGTTTGAATACTTGTTGACAACCTCTTCAAGGACAAAAGTGCATTGTGTCGTGCTATGTTTCTCTTTGAAACTAAACTGTAGGGGACTAGTACTTAAAACTTTTGCATGCTTTACAAGTATAATGTTATCGAACACTTTCGCAATGTTACTGCTAAGGGCAATTGACCTGTAGATATCACTACTCGATAATGATTTCTTTTTATCCTTTGGAATAGGGATTAGGGTTGACATAAGCATAGCAGAAGGGGCAGTTTGGTAAGCTATCATTGCATTAAATAGGAAAGATAGACAAACAATTCGTGACAGCCATTTATGATGTGATCAGAACAGATTACATCCTTAGCCTCAGATTTACCAGGTTTTAGTTTTTTTCTTTTTTTTCTTTCACAGCCCTCGTAACATCGTGTACATTGACAGAATGCTCATACTAACAACCACTACTATTAACGCACTTGGACTCAACAACATCAACATGCTCCAACAAATTAGACAATCTCACTCTCTTCATATGGGACGCTACTATATAAGAGTAAGTGAGTGATGGGGTTTTACGGCTCCACCCAATCCGATCGGATGATACGGGCGCCAGAACAGAAGGCCCGGGACCGGGGTTCCCCCCTACTCTTATCGATAAATCCCAAGGGTTCTTTATCCTGCATTCCACCATAGACAGTAGTACACAGCGTCCGGCCTTGTTACGCAGTTGGGCAGCACTGCAGAGTCACCGAAGAATTACAATTATAACGAATTACAATTATAATTCACAATCATAACGCCCATGGCCTGATCGGGTCTCGAACCCGGGACCTCGACCCCCACGGTAGGCATTGGATTGTAGTCAGCGGTTTAACCCACTGATCTATCCGGTGCCCCCCGCTACTATATTAATGTTCATATTTCTGTGCAAACATTTCACAAATAGACTCATTCCCTTATACGCCTTCCATGGTATTCGGAACAGATGAAACATTTTTAGTCTTCCTTTTAACTTCATTCCAAAAGACTCTGTCATCGCTAGATAGAAGTGCATCAGCCATACGGTCAGATTGGAATCGATCCTGATTTCGCACAAGCCACTTCGACACCCGTTTATATTCCCTTTTGGTTTTAACCATAATATTTCTAATCAACCCGTTCTCTGGCCGTCCATTTTCCTGCCAGATGTTTAACCATAATTTAGCTCGATCTTGGTAGGGGCGGACCGTTCCATTTCATCCCGCCTCATGTCCTGATTTTATCGAAGATATTGTGCGTATTGCAGCAGTGGAGCAGCACTGTACAATGCTGTCGTAGTATTGGCCTATACTATCGGCGTGTTGATTGCAATTATGATCACAACATAAGAGTGCTTCCCATGGGGGTTCAGTTCCACGTAATAAATGACTGAGCTCACTACGATAAGCTGACAAATGACCCTCTTTTGCACAATTCCTTTTGAATTTCTTTCGTATACTAGTATACGCGATTGTTCTGCTCAACAAGCGTGCCTTGATATTTGAATCGTGATATCAAAGGGTGTTGATCGGATAGATTATGACCTTCATACACAGCACTCAAAGTATCAACGTGATCCATAAGGTTTTCAGAGACAGCAAAATGATCGATTAGTGAGATGGTTTGGGTTACATCCCTCATGTAAGAGAAATCTACCCTTGATTTATCAGTTTCACAGCACAATGCCATCGACCTCGATCGACAGGAATCAACAAGCGCAGGGGAGTGCAAAAAATGGGGCCTGCTAAGGTCAGTGTTGAGGTCACCGCCAATTACGACTTGGTCAATATCACTATTAAGAACATTAACAGCGTTAATTTCAAAAAGTATCTGCGACCAGACACAAGTCTGTTCTCGGGCATTCCTGAAACACCATACACGTTTACATCCCCAATCATGCGAGCCATGGTTGGAATGTCTTCGTCAAAGAGCCAATGTTCTTGAATGAGCAAAATGTCAACACACTGCTTTGTCGATCATGAGTTCACAAACGTAATCAGCCTTCTGCTGAGAGAATCTCCTCGTATTGAGGGAACCCACGGATATGCTACGTGTCTAACTCATTATGTATGTTTAGAAAGTTCTTCAGCATCCTGCTACTGCTGCTGCTTTTGTTGCTTCTGTTGTTGTTGTGGACCATTCCTAGTATAGAAACGTCGCACACACACATTCTCCGGCCAAGAGTCCTGGTCCAATGCATAAGGGAGATGTGACACCCTTATTTGAGCTTTGAAACTCGCAAACTTCGCCTCAGTCATGGATACTCGTTCAATAAAGTCCATATTATTGGTCTCCATATATTCTTTCACCTCGTTCACTTTTGTGGTCTTAGCCAAACAGTAAACAAAGATGCCCCTCACAAGTTCAGAAGCTCCTTTCAGGGTACTTTAAAAATACACAAACAATAGTCCGTAATTTGAAAAAAAAAAAAAAATAAATAAAAAATAAATCAACCGCACGTGCGTTGGCAACCATTGTAAGTTCAGTATAATTATAGCTTTGTCGTGAGAAGCCCGATATTGTTGAATGGTATGTATATTGCTATTGTTTAAAGTCAAAATTGTTATATTGAGTAAGCTTCGTGTGCTATTCAAATAAAAGCAAAAACATAATTTTAGCAATTCATTTTTTCAAGGTGAAAACCCATTTGTCACAAAAATCCACTGTTTTCTGGTTAGCAAATCAAGTATTAGGAGGTTTGCCATGCATACTGTCTTTGTAATCTATGTGTGTGTCTATTTGTGTACCAACAGCAATTCGGCCAAGAGGGTTGGGAAGGTCTATGAGACCCAATGACGTTCATGTAGTTTAGGAAAATGGTCTTTAGTGTAAGAAATCACATGGATTTAGCCTTTATGTGTTCTTAACACATTCACCGCCACAGCTTTTTCGGGTGAACATTGAGAAAATTCAAATCCCATTTATAAAATCAAATCAAATGCAGAATACGACCAATAATGCTTATATTTAAAGTTTAATACTGAAGATATTTCATTCCAAAATCACTTTGTTGAGCCGAGGTCTCTTTGAAGTTTCTTCAGCACCTTGATTTGGCGATGGAGCAACCGACGAATCCAACCTCCCTTGGGAAGTGCCTCCGTGGTGATCACGGAAACTGAGACAGAGAACAACGCATTTGCGTGTATTTTATGTACATGTGTATTCCACTATCTTACACCTTTCTGATATATTTCATTAGCCGTCGCCAGTGGAGCTAGGCTCA
>KB299568.1:28692-110168 GCA_000328365.1 Capitella teleta
AGGAAAAAAAGAAGGAAAAAAAGAAGAAAAAAAAGAAGAAAAAAAAGAAGGAAGGAACAAAAAGAAAAAAAAAATAGAGAAATTGTTTTCCCATTATTTAAATCAAATTAATGCATGTTGTACTATTAAGCAGACAATTTTACTCTGGATGGTTCTATTATTTAAGAAATGGGGCTTAAAAAAAAAAAAAAAAAATAAAAAAAAATAAACGAACAACAACAAAACAATCACACTTTTCATGGTCTGCTAGAAGAGTTAACTTTACATTGTATACTTCCAGGAAATTGCTAGTTGCAATGATAGCGAATGTCATTCTCGAAAACAACTCTGCTTGAATACAAATTCAATTATTTGTACATGTTTAGGTATGTTTATAGGTATATATGTTTAGGCCAGCTAAGCACTGAATCATTCGGTTGCGTTGCCATCGCTCGTTATAAAACAGACTGGCTTGGTTTAGCTGATTATTTGTATTTCGTGATGCTGCGAACCCATTCTCTAATGGAAACTTTGTTGATGTATGTTACATGCCACAATGTTGCGTATGAAACCAACAACGACTTTTTCAGCTGATATAATGAAGGTATGTCGTATGCATGAAGACGTGTTGCCTTGGCAATGATATAGGCTTCCTTGGCGGTTTTTGGAAGCCAGTTCATTAGAACTTCTTCGCATTCAGAATACGATAAATCCACATGACCTTGTGGAACACCATGGGACGACACTCGCCTGAACATAGCGTAGCGCTTGCACTTAGTGAAGTCCAAATTAACAGGCCAGAAAAATCTATGCAATTCCACATAGTCTGACAGAGGGAAGCAGGGCACGAGGTCAATGGCAATTGTCAGATTCTTGTAAGGAATCTATTGTACTTTAACCTGCGATTATATCCAACCCTCATTTCCTTCAAATGCACGAAGTGCAGACATGTATTTTTTCCAAATATGACAACCTGACTTCGAATTAGTTGCAAGGAATCTGGAATTAAAATGACACAAAGCCTCGCCAAACTTCCCATCGGCAATCGAGCAATAACAGGACATTCACGGTTCATTAGTTGCGCACCTGACTGATACACGATATTCCAGCTTCACACCACTGCATCCCGAAATATATGGTTAATCCGCCAATGGTGAGCATAAAACCAAACTCATTGGGCGGTCCACATTTGGTACCATATGACATACTTCCTCTTAATTTAGGCGCAAAAGAGAAATAAGGGAATTGTTCCTTGCATGAATGGCTCAGTAATGGCTTAGTAATGGTTTTCTACCTTGCAAATGGATCTGTCTTAATGTCGAAGTCAGCCAAATGTTTCATTGATTGCTCTATTTGCAAATTTCACGGGAATTGTGTGAAAATCATAATTGTACTAGGAGAGTATTGTATTTTCGTTGTTTTATGCTTGAAATCGATTAAACGTCTGTGCCTCTGCGAACCATTTGTAACGCATGTAAATGATGTACTAAACGGAATAAGGAATTGGCGTTTTACACAGAACTGATCCTCTCACCTCCATTGAATCTTCCTCGTTAATTTGGTTCAATTTCGGCCGATCAGGTGAGCACAACACGTGTTCTTATAATGCACAATGCGATGCCAATTTGGAATTCGATCAGTGACAAGGAAATGCAAACCCATGATGCCATGATGAAAGCAACACGAGGTAGAAAAGTAGAAGTCGTCACCAAGTAAGCAAAAGCGCCGAAAAGCGCCGAAAACCACGAAAAACCTCGTTGTACTATCGCCTGGCTATCTCTTCCTTTCCGCTCAATTTCATCAGCTGGTGTCTTACGAAACAACCGAGTCTTTGCTTGGATTTGAATACTTTGCCATCGGAAAATATTTAAAATTCCGACCCCGATTCTACATTCATCATGAAACTCAAGGAGACCATTAGTCGGCTTGGCAAGATGAAGAATGTTGAGTTTGTGGTTACTCTAATCTTGAGCTCGTTGGCAGTCGCCAGCAACATACTTATCCTTGTTCTACTAAATGCATTGGCATCACTCAAGTGTACATGACGACAGTAGCCATCTGCAATTTGTGCATCAGAATATTCAGCTCATGGCGACTGATAGCTGATCGCGTTTACTATTGGTCTGATGGGGTATTTCAGTTCTGCGCTTACACCTACTGGTCGGTCTCAGGTTTGGAAGTGGGAGCGTCAACAACCGCATCGCTTATCGTCATGGCTTTGAGGATGGACCGATGCTTCGCCTGCAAGTATCCCGTTAAACATGCTGAAGTGTGCTCGGTGCGCAAAGCGAAGATTCTTTCTCTTTTGCTGGTCTGTTGTCGTTCATCATTGGTCTGAATTACCCCCTGGCAATCAAAGTCATTAAAAGAATGTCGAAAGGATTGAACATGGTTCCCTCGGTCTTCACTACACTCGGAGAGAATCCAAATTTCGTTAAAATATCCGCCTATGTCGAATTCTTCTTTCGGTTTGCCGTTCCGTTTGCAGCCATGACAGTGGCCATTACTTGGACCATGACTATCATCCGCGAGAGTGACATATTTAGACTATGACATACTTATTGCCATGTTATGGGGGAAAGGAAAGCGTGACTGGTAACCATGGCAACAATATATCGATGATGTACGTCATGTAGAGAACATAATATTCTTAGTCTTGCCGCGACTTAGCGGTGTCGTTTCCTCGAGCTAGCTATGTATCTTTCACTAGTTACTATCTCATGGTAATTAACGAGTTAGGCTCAGTTAGCAGAATTTGGAGACTAAATTCTTATCTTTTGAGTGAGCTAACTCGTGTGTACGAGGTTGCAATTTAATTTGTATACGTCCTAACCCGGCCACTATTTTTCTTTCTTTCTACATTCCCTATTCCGGCCACCGTATCATGGGGCATTAAGCAGAGAAAATAGCTTTTAAACTCGGATACGATCTCAGCGATTTGTATAAAAGAGAATTGCTGATTGCTGTTGCACATAGCTAACAAGGTGTGATCATAAGGTGATGAAAATCATAACGCATATAAGCCTCTTTCTGAAGGTACATTACAGGCCTATTTTTAAGCAGAATCGAGATTTCACGGTCGAGCGTGACCACGAAAACCACGAATATTTATCTTACAGCGAACGTTTTTAGTGTTCTACAGCACTAGTATACGAATGAGCTCGATTTAGGCTGTTTGACTCCTGTTGAATTGAATTCATAACGCACTTTAAAATTCATAACGCACCTTTCAGACTTCTACCTCAACATATTATTTTGCTAGAGCCATCTGCTGTTGCATTAAAATTTTGCCTTACTGATTATTCAGTTAAATATATGTCACTATACATGTGTGTCTAAATGGATATTTTAGAGTGACAAAATATTGACTGTACCCATATATTTATGCACAATTCTGGATATTATTTATATTTTATTTATTAAAGCTTCATGCAAGCAAAAATGAAATACAAGGAACTCATGAATGACGTATGAAATCGAACGCGAGAAGAAAGCGAGATCTCAAAATCGATGTATCTAGGAATTAGCCCACAGCAAGCGTATTGTCTAAAAATATGTCAGTCAAAAGGCGTAATATGTCTTTTGGGATGCATCCTCTATCATCCGTTACTAGTTCAAAACAACCAGAGGTCCTCTTTAATTATCGAAAAAAAAATCAAATTCATAGTACGGTTAAAAATTTGAATAAAAAATAAAAGGTCATTAGTTTCTCGTCTAAACAAAAGTAGTAAGATTTCTAGAAATTGACATCGCTTGATGTAAGACAGGTCAGCATTATTTAAAATAAAATGTGACATGTGATTTTGGTCTTAGATGAGGAGACCAGAGAGGAGAGGCAACTCTAAATGGCTACGGCACGAGAGACTTATAAAAAGAAGATTCGACATTGACGGGTACATTAAAACTGCACATCTTGTTGCATTATATAATAGCAGACGCGATGTGAGTTGAAAATGATAAAGTTTGATCAATAAAAACTCCAAGATCTTTAAAAATATCAACGTGATCTAGGATAACACAAAAACCGTATTGTATAAATACAGCTGAATAAATAATAAAGAGATTGGTCGGTAGTTGGACACCACAGAATTATCGCCCTTATAACGAATCTCTTGTATTTTTAATGGTACCTTTGGGCACGCGTTGCTCAAGGAGACACGTTGAGACACAGCCCATGACCAAATATCCCACATCGCATTCACATCAATAGCATTTGAAATAAAGTCAATGAAAGGAGTTGTCATGAGCTGAGAAAAGCAAATCAAATCCGTTTTTATTTTGGGTGTGATTCCGACCTTTTTTGGTATTCGTACACAAAGCGCGAAATTTGATCAGTGTGAAAGTAAGACTGATGAGCATGAACCTCTTTGAAAAGACCATCAGTATTGGTCAATAAAAGGTCTAGGAGATGCATGTAGCTATTTGATGGGACATTATTCTATTGACTCATAAAATACGATTACATTAAAAAGTACAAATCAACATTTTCTTACCTGATGTTTACATGTTCCCCCCTTTTTATTTTCGAATTGTATTAGCGTTCTGAGCATTTTTATGGAAACGACGCTTTATAAAATAAATTTTCATTTTCATTTCATTTTCAATTTTCAACATTAGAACTATTGCGGCCGCGCTCGGGGTCATTCCAGTCGATGTCCTGCATATTAAAGTCATCCAGAAAAACAGACCAACGAAAATTCCCTGTTCCTCTGTTCACATTGAACAGGGCATTGCTAAGATGGTCAATGAAAACAACGCAGTCACTATAGCAGGAAATAATATATAGTTTCTAGGCATATGCGAGTACACAATTGAGCTGCTACATGATAAAGGGATATATGGAGACTTTTTCATATTTTTTTTCCCCTTTCAATCTGGTGATGCGAATAAACCGATATCATTATTAGATTGGCTAGTCCACTTCCTTATGGAATGTAGTGCCTCGTTCAAGCACCGTGAACAAATTCACATGTCGAACAGTGATTGAGCAGATACGCTCAGGGATCCCCTAGGGGATCTCCCGTCTGCACTAACCGGTATATATATCAGGCATGCTCGTCAATAAAGTGGGTGAATTCAGTAGAGCCCAATTAACTCGTGTGTAACATAGTGCTTCAACACCCGAGTCAGTTATGATCTGCTCAGATTGATATCCTAGCTGCGCGTCATTTCAAAAGTCTTGAAAGAAGCCCAATGGCTTGATTGCCGACGGAATCATAACGTTCAAGATGGTGTGCGAAATGAACAGAGGGGTTAAGACTTCAGAATTAGGACTCAGCAGTACACTAGTTCGAAAGCAATGTCTTAATACATAGATTGTGATACAGATTTAGGGCGTTGTTATCGATAAGCCCTCAAGGGTTCTTTCGCGTGATACTACGAGACAACAGTGCAATCTTGAATTATCTTCTCGGATGGCAAAGATCCGCGAAATAGCCACATAATATATCCAGCAATACAAACATCTCGCATATTGTAACTGATTCCTCATTATCGCTGAAGGTGTTTTCACAACACACACACCCAATGTTGTTGCAGGCCGAGTCGATTTTTTTCTCTCCTCTCTTTTACTGTTTACCTGATAAAGTTTTGGACAGATCTTTCCCTGGTGTTTGACTAATAAACACACCATCGCATTAAGTTACTATACCACAAATATATTTTACAGTAAATTATAACAATCGATTGGCGCTATGCCAAACATTTGAGGTCTCAGAGAATGGTGAATCCTACAATTGGTGCAAACCCAGATCCGACTGCCTTTTGCATCAAATTTCTTTTCTTTCATGTATATCAATATGATTCGGGTAAAAAGATGCACTTCAGAGAAAGTAATACAATACACCAATCATGAATTTATGTCAACCCACTGAAACAGATTCGACTCGTATTCACGGAACCTGAACCCAATATCCTATTGCCGGGATCGTTGGTTAAAACAGCGAGCACTCTGGCTTAAAACTTCGACTGAGTCACTGAGTGCGAGTTTGAATGGAATGCATTATGTCAAAGAGTCGGGTGCTGTGTCGAGTTGCTTTTGTCATCCCGTTCCAGTAATCCGTGCTTAGAATAGCCTTGCAAATTAACACAGGAACTTTTTTTCTCTTTTTTTTTTTTTTTTTTTTTTTTTTTTTTTTTTTGCATGTGAGTTTCGTGTTTACACTAGATATAATTTTCTGTTTGTCGATGATAAGTAGTTCAACGCATGCAATGTGCGATAAGCGCCCTCAGTGGTGAAATCAGGAACGAAAGTCGGAAGTGTTCTAATGGCGATGCTGGCCCTATTTCGGTTATGAATGCTCTCCCCACGGAGCATCGCTCAAACTGCTCTCTTTTCAAGTTCCAACCGGCGCTTTTATTCCATGTGCCAGGAATAAAAATTCCACTGAGAACAATTTTTTGATGCATTAAAGCCACCGTCTTACAGAAAGGGTGACCCCACGGGATTAAACAGCCACCTTTTTTGTCATCTTGTTTGTGATTTGCTGTTTCTCCAATCCGGAAGTCTGACATTGACCAATGGGAGCCTTGTTAACATCATCTGGCCTCAGCTGTCTGCGTCAGATAACATTATTTCAGTAGTCTTTTGCGGAATTCTCTCGATACTCCGAAGAAACCCTCTTGATACATGACTCTTTTTTCCTTTCTCTCTCTTTCTCTCTAGATTATTGGTATCTTAAGTTCGATGCTTGGCTGGTTCGGCGTTTCAGTCTTACTGATTCATCAGATATTGTGTTCTACGTCATCACTTTCTGACCATGTTCCGACACCAATGCTGGTCACATGGGTAAAAATGCATCAACTATTAAATACAGTACCTTTAACCTGTGTATTACACATATCGATTTTAACTGAAGAGGTGAGCCAGAAGCTCTTGTTTTTAATAATGAAAGAAATACGAGCAATTATCAGAAGTCTTCAGAAGTGGCGTTGTGGCGCTCTACTATTCTATTATGGTGGGAACCACATGAGGCGCGACGGTATCCAACCGCCCTTAAAGGCAATTAGTACGTTATGATACCACACTTTACAGTACCAATAAAACACGCTCGATTGAAGCTCCTACCGGGAAAAGGAAAAAAAATCCTTCCTTTCTCAATTACGTATTTCCGGTGTATCAAACGGAACGAACAAACCTTGTTATTTTCCGTTCCTTCTTGGCGTAACATAACGAAATATTCATTTCTCTATTTGCAAAGCCATTTTCTTGAGATATTTTCAGCTAACATCTCATATCTGCGCTGAATTCGCCCTCTTCGCCCTGCGGTAATCATATTCTGCACACCGCGGAAGCGAAATGTTTGTGCATATTTGCACGAACTATTTTTTTTAAGCAGACAAGAGAATGGCCAGGGCGAGTGTTGAAGAAAATATGATTGTTGAGATCTATTTGAAGATGGATCCAGTCAGAACGGGCTGATTATGTTTTAATCGCGGTGTTCAAATGGCCTTGATTCAGAGAGGCGAGTACTTGGTAGCCGAGTGCTTAGAGTGTCAGTGCCACCAATGCTTCCTGTCCTATCGTCAGGCACCCAAGAGTCTGGAATGCTCCGTCAAATCAATCCCACCCAGTACTAATTGACTTGACTAGTTTTTTTTGTAATTACCTTTCTCATTTGGTGATTGCTGATTGCGAATTTCACATAATTGTCAAAGGCTCTTGTAGGTAATAAAGGCGCTTGCAGGCTATATACCTATCAGATGAGATGTATATGCATTGAATCTTATTTCGTGTAAACACAATCTTTATTTTTTTCGGATGAAAAATCATATTGTAAAGACATTTATCGCAATTGAATCTTCGTTCATTTTTTGCCATTAATGCTTATTAAAATATGAATGAATCTCATATTTCGATTCTTATAGATTAATTCGTAATGCGAATGTCATTCATGAGAGATCTGGTAATTATTAAATGATAAATGTCATTATCAGCGTCTCTTCGCCCCCACCCGTCGTGGGTGTAGCTCAAAGACAAGATTCACAAGAATTTCATGCATCCATATTAGGCTATTCCTATAAAGACGTATTTACATTTCAGGAGCCAGAAGACGTGGAATCATTATTGCAAGAGATATCTCCATTCATGTCTCTTTTAATATCCAAACTACACGTACCTTTGTTTTCGAATTACGCATGACGAACCAAATATTATGTCATTTTAACCAGCGATTATTATTTACCTTGGTTAGTTTAAGTTTTCTTGCCAACATACACGTTTCTTTTGCTTGTCACTTTTACTTCAACCATAGGTATTTCTAAAATTATACTGTATGCAACGAAAATTATTGTTATTGGTTGAAAATCGATGATAATTCATCATTTTATTTCCCGACCAAATATTTGCTCTTAGGATATGAAGTCACAATTACCCCGATAAAACACATGTGGCTGTTATATATGCTTACACATAGTATAATAGCATTCATACGTACAAAATTAAATCTAATTGCCTGGTATAGCCAGTAAATCTCGTAGTACACTGCCAAGGCAATAAAAATTAATCGCTACTGATGCTCACCTTGCGCCGTTGATTAGGTGCTAATATGGTAACATTAGCTGAGGGCACCTTGCATTTGCCCGATTACGTAACCAACGGTTACGGAACAATCCGTGTTACACCGTTTGGGGTCGTAATCTCCGGCAATGTGTACACACATACCACTGCAAGCAAAAGGAACTAGTAACACCATAAGAGGCAACCCAAAAGAGACCTATGCAGGGAAACAATTCAATCAATTCAGGCACATGGAATTTTTGTCTTATTAAAATAGGATGCATCCTATTCTTGAACAGAGAGAGGGAGAGAAGGGGTTGAACCTTTGGATGCGTTGACAATGACGACCTCCCCTATGGGGACACGAAGGAAGAAGATCAAGAAAAAAAAACTTATATCCATGATTTGCATAAAATTGATCGACACATCCAACAAACGTGGTCAGTTTCCTCTCCGGGAGCCGAGATCGATCCGAGCAGAGAGACAATCTGGAGAATCGGAGGATCAATGGTTCGTGCGAGTGTCTTTAGTGATTCCTTAAGAGTTACATAACCCCTCGTCTTCATCTTGAGTAAGAGGAGATGCAAGGGATACAACGGGCTGAATTATTCATGGTATTATACGTTGATTCTCGGTTGACGATGGCTGACCAGGCGATTTCCATTGTTATTGACCCGTTTATTGGTCAACAGAAGGCCGTAGAAAACCTCAACAAAGGACCATCATGTCATGTGACAAAGATCGTGTGACAGGAAGAAGCCATTCTGACGAGAGTACTTCCGGTCATGCGACTATCCGGGTCTTTTAACCTCAGAGCTGTCAGTCTGCTTCTTCCCCTCTTTCTTCTACCCTTCAGGGACGCGTTCGTTTTGACAACCTTCCAATTCGGACATGACTGCTCTCTTTTGGGCACTTCCAAATGGGCAGCGGCTATTTTCGACATTTGACGGTCCTCTTCCGTCCATTGTTGCTGACAGCGTGGTTTTCGGTGAACATATAAATCCAGGAATGGACCTCGAATGCAATAATATGACCAGTATGTAACTGAGTCAGCCAGTGAGCCAGTCTTTAAAGCAGTCATTGATTAAGGGGGTCAGTCAAACAGTCATTCAGTGATCAAAAGAGTTTGTGAGTCAGTGAGTCATTCGGTCATTCAGTGAGTCGATGAGTCAGGGAGTCAGAGTTAGCCAGTATATGTATCAACTTTCTGTCCTCTCCACAAAAGAGGACCAAGCCTGCAAAACCGAGGGTACCCACGTAAAAACCCGACATCGTCATTCCTTTCGCAGCTCGAATCCCGTCCACACGACCCTCTTCTCTCCCAGGTTCCTGGTTCCTTTTGTAAATGCAACGAGCTATTTTTTTTTTTTTTTCTGTTTGGTTCCGTTTCATTCGTCCAAACCGGGGATCACGCGATGGGGCTCGCGTAGAGAGATTGGTTACATTCAGGATTTTATGTACAATGATTCTGCAGTGGATGCTCGGAATGCCAGGGCAGGGAACAGCTAGAAAAAGACCTAGCGCTGCCTCGTATGCATCATGCACTCCGTATGGTCTATCCAGTTGTCTGCATTTTTATCTGAGCTCTCATTCATTCACCATTTGTTAACTCTTCTGCCGAAGACAATGGAAGCAAGCAGCGAAGATGAAGGTTCTTTTTTACTCTTTCTTGCTTAGCGTAGGAAAAAAGTCCAGCCTGCAAGTGTTTGCTGCATGCTACACTCGACGTGGTCGTTTCTTATATCGTAATAGGATTGTCTCTGTGTGATCACTTCTTTGTCTCTCTTCCTCATCCTCCTTCTTTAATATCACTCCACTTGTCTTCCTCATATTCTTTCTTACGCTCTCCTCTTTTCATGCACCCACTCCCTCTACAACTCTCCTCCCTGCCATCCTAACTTTCGCCCTTTTCGACCACTGAACCATTCTCCTCTATTCCATTTTCTCCCATCCTCCCCAAATAAAATTTCATGGCTATAAACAATTACCATGCTATCCCAATACACTCCCAGTTTCTCCTATGCTCCATATGACAAGTACCCACGATATTTGATTAAGCCACACAGTCGTGGTATTTATGAATAGTATGGTACAATTCAACTGAAAGTCACATGCCAGCACTCTGGATGTAGGGCATCTACCACAATTAAGCGGGGTTTGGGTGCAATCATGACGTCATCATACTATGTGACAATGCAGTAGTGTCCAATCTACACGGCAACAACCATCAGATTTGTGAATTCCAAATTGTATTTGGAATTATTTACTCCTAACTCCCTTCACTAATTTTCTACTCAGTGAATTATTCAAAGCGGATTTTTGACCTGCGGTGCACCTGAAATCTGCTTCAAGTGATTTTTACACTTGGATGAATCGATGCAAAACAAGCTGATGTAATCACTCTACTATTTGATGATAACATTAAACCCGTGGCTTACCTGTTCTGGCATGTCTGGTATACAGGTATGCATAATTGTTGGTGCAATTAGCAATTACACGTCAGCTAATTAAAATGCATGGCGTGTCACATCACTCGCCATGGCAGCAGCACCCAGGCATAAACATATTAAATACACAAACATAATCGACGTGATTATTATTCTCCAATAAAAATCAAACCGCAGCTGTCCAATAATGGTGATTAACACACTGGTTGATTAGGCCAGATTTACATGTACAAGTAAATGAGCTTCTTTAAGCAGCAAACATGAAAACATATATTTGTTTCGTTTGCTAACTTGCATTTTAATCCATTGTGCAAAATGCGTTTTCACCTTATTGCATTATGACATTATAATAGATCAATTAAGTTGCTACATTCACACGCATACAGTATACATAATATTATTTTGGTTGTTGTTGATGTTATTATTATTATTTTTTTTTTTGCAATTTGATCAGACTTCAGAAATATAGCGTCACCTCCGATAGGGTGGACCTCCGCAATGGCGTCTCTGCTGGTTTCGGTATTTGCCGAACAAAATCTTCCTGAACGCCGATCGAAAGTCAGGATTGAAGATGGTGTAGATTATCGGGTTGAGCAGAGAATTGAAGTAACCCAGCCACCCTATAATGCTCATCAATATGTCAGGGTAGTGACACAGATCGCCACAGAAAGGCCTGACCAGCGCAATTATGAAGAATGGCAGCCAACACACAATGAACGACCCTGTAATGATAGCCAAGGTTCGAGCGGCTTTGCGCTCGCGTTTCTGCTCTATCTTCTCTTTAGTGCGCTTGCTTTTAGGAGACTGTAGTTGCGTCTTGTTCACTTTCGTCAGGTCAATCCAACTGCTGTTTTGCTCTGGTTCTTTGTTGGGCGTTGGGGGCGGTGAAACCGTGAGTAGTTTGTTATTACGGTTAGCGTCGTTGGCAACCGATTCACTTACACATGATCCGTTTGAACACTCTGTGTTGTGACCAGGAGACGGCGCAAGGGGTGTCGCGGAGGAGGTTAACGCGGTGGTGTCGGTCGTCGAACCAGGCGGACTACGACGCAGCAGGAGTTGCTTCTTGGGCGCACTCTTCTTGAAGTGCTTCTTGCGAATACGAGAACGAGCCGCTTGGAAGATCTTGATATAGATGATGATCATTAGACTGAGAGGAAGATAGAAGGCGCCCAGCGTCGAGAACACAGTGTATCCCAAGTCCTGGCTGATCAAACACTCGCCTGTCTTGTCAAGATGCTTTTCGTCTTTCCACCCGAACAGCGGCGGGATCGAGATCGACGCTGAGATGGCCCAGGACAGCGCTATCATCACCAGAATACGACTGGCGCTCCGGTTGTGAATATAGTCAACTCTGGTCACTGCCCAGTATCGGTCAAGTGAAATACACACCAAATGCAGGATTGACGACGTACAGCACAGCACGTCGAATGACACAAACATGTCGCAAATTTCTGGGCCAAGAAACCATTGCTTAGAAACTTCGTTGACGGCGGCCAATGGCATGACGAGGGCAGCGACCATGAGGTCAGCCACTGCTAAGGAAGCAATGAGGTAGTTTGCCACATTGTGTAAATTTCGTTCAAGAATCACGGCTGCAATAACGAAAACATTACCGATGACGGTTGCGAGGATCATGGTCCCGAGAACGATGGCGTTTGCGAGCAAATGGCTGAAGCTGTATGGTTCCATGATAACTTCCCGGTGATTTCCATCCGTGAAGTTGTGGTCGGCGCTTGTCAAGTTCGGCTCCATAGCACAGCAAGCGTTGTAAGTGTAGGATTCCATGTTCACAGTAATCCGTTCAGTAACAAGGTCTCATTCTGGGGTCTTAGCCATTGGGCAGACGGCTAACTGTCCACTGCAATGCAATGGGCGGCTTAAGACGCTCGACAAATGGGGGCTAATTGCCGGTCAGGCGCTTGTCTTGATCCAACGGCTCCTATGCTGGTGGCGGCTCGAATGCTGGCCTGCTGCTGCGACGCGCTGAGATCAATGCCTACGATGCATTGGACGGCTGTTGCTCCAGAGCAGCATTTCACCGCAACATGCGCCTGCGAAAACAAGAAAGAAGAACATTGGTATTCTGCCAACATGCCCGAAGATCACGTGCTTCGCTGTCCGGCACCATTAGCTGATTACTGAGGGTCCAAATAGTGAACTCATTAGAATCTGGATGACTATCTGCGCTTGCAGTGTCACAAGAAGAAGAAGGCATCTCAATCAGAGTGAAAAGGCAATAAGCCAGGCACCACAGCACAGACATCAGTTGACACAGCAAACACTAGCCCTGACTGCATGAGATGCTATAGCGGTGGAGGGGGTTGTGGGTGCGTGCGTGTACCCGGGCTCCATTAGTCTCGAGCCCATCTTAGTTCCCTGTATGAAAACCCAGCGAATTGGGCCGGAATTTGCTGGCAACTCAAATGCGTATGAAATAGGGATTTAATTATACCGTACAGCTGCAAAATGAGTTTGGGGCAATACCATTTCACGATGGATCGAAACAAAAGGCCGGTCGCATTGAGAGACATTCATACCTCGTTTTATGCAAATTGGACCGGGAACAAAGAAAACGAATTGGATCAGATCTGCACATCTTCTGTGAGATTACCGGGGGCTGTGACGCCATGCATATCACCCTGCACAATGCGACCCACCCGACGCCGCGTCGATATCCATTTGTCAATGATTGTCGTGACGTCACTGGTCGCTGATTGGCTCAATCATATTCAGCAAAAAAATTTAAAGAAAAAAATAAGACTTTTTTCATTGCATATTGAGAAGGAAAAGACCCATAAACTATCCAGGGTCAGGTATTGAAAGAGGCTGACAAGATGAGACCTAATTAAGTGTTCTTTTAATATCCCTTCCAAACGAGAGAAAATATCGTTATTAACAATGCGGACCGAATAGAACACATGAAATTTGAGGTCAAGATCAGCATTAAGCAAGGGTGCCATACTTCTGTCCATTTCCCTGGTTTAGCTTAGATAATCGGACCATTTGTATGCAATTGACATTATGGGGCAGAGCACGGAGGCCATGTTGTCAAGTCCTGCAATGCGTACTGGCAATACTGGCGTAATTGTGAGATGCTGATATGAAAGCAGAGATATTTAGACAGAGATAAACCTGCGGGGGTAAAGAGCAAGGTCGGTTGATTTATACCACCAGTACAAGACATTAATCTGACCGTCGATTATGCTTCATGCCGTCGACTGAAATGGCCGCTAGTTGAAATTATCGTCGAGACTGATGTGATGGCTTCGGATTATTGGGATGTGGTGCGTGACTCATTAGACTGGTGTTTGCTCTGCTTGCTGAGTGAGCAACTTGTCGGGGATCAATATCCTCCTGCTCTTCATTGTCTAAATGCAACAGCTGTTAACTAACTGCGCTGAACAGGAAATTAAAGCAATTCTTGAATGTGACTCTTCGGAAATGGATCGATCATTACATTAATTTTAAGAGGTATGCGTTGAAACGAGTGAATTTAATGTTCATGAGGTTGCTTGATTAATCAAACAAATGCTCAACTGTATAGCCTATCAATATACCTATCAATATATCTATCATATCCCAAGAACCTCAGTGCATGCAGGTCATAGCTTTTGACCTGACACGTATAGGAGACAAATGTGTCATGAACTTATGACCTTCAAGCAAAGATTGTCTCAACATCTTTTATTCATAAGAAACTGAGAAAATAGTGGGAAGCAATTATGTAAATAGCTAACGATAACAAACAAAGTGAAAACCACACCTTCTTCTTAACAATACATAAGTTTTGTTTCTGGCCTATAACTGCAAGATAACGTTCTGGCCTATAACTATAAGATAACGTTCGCTGAAACAATCTCTTAAGTAAGAGTCTATGTTGGGGGCAAGACACATTTGCTTCTACAACCGACACCACAGAGGAAGTATTTTCAATTTTCTGCCTCTGAGATGAGTGAGATTTACCTCTCTTTTAAGAATAGTATAAGTGAGATGAATCACTGTCTGGCTTCAGAGTTCAAACGCAATTTCAGGATAAAAAAGAGAAGTGGACAGAGAACAATAAGTCGGAGCAAATTGACACATATTGAACAAATGTGAAGTTTTATATTAGATTGTGTGGGGCAATATCGGTGTTGACCAAAGCCAGTATAGCCACTTCTATGTGGTTACATAACCCCTTATATGAAATTGTGTGCTCTTATGTAATGGATCCAACGTCACTGCTCGTAAGTTGAGTTTCCTATGAACGCCAAATCCACATGTTGTACAACCATATCCATCCCTCTAATCCTTATTCGTCTACTTACCTGAATTGGATTCACCTGAGCGTATTACCTTCGCGTGTATACACAGCAATCACCTCGTTTAATAAGCCAACCAGCTCCCCCGGAATAGCAGAGTAATAAAACATTGATTGAGGACACGTACCCTGAGCCGAGGACATGAAGACGTAAGCAATCTCTTGTGTATATGATGACAAGTGCTGACACTTATCTTTGATCCCCAGGAGGTGTTCATGGTCGTCTGCCCCACATTGTGATTAGGCAGCTGGTTCCTAACAGCGCCCTTCTGATTATTAGCTTAATTACCGGCACACCTAATCGTATTAATCGCTATTCACAGGTGCAAGGTGATGAGCTAACCTACCTCCATAATTTCTCAACCCTCATAATGATGCAGCGCAGACGTATTTGATCGCGAATACAATGCGCATGCAGCTAACTCAATCTCATAATTATACGGTTTATTCAGGTGGCATTGACCTTGCGTTTTGTCGCTCAGAGCATCATAGTAAAGTAAACAATAAACCTCAAAAACCCTGGAACATTACACAGTGTTTTATCAACATTGTTCTTGGCTCGTTTTTCTCGCAGAACAAACTATTGTTTTTCACTTACCCGGTTGCCGCAGGGCTAAATCATAACAACCGTGGTTTCAGTTATGATGATGGTATGATCTATTACAAAGCCAAACTATCTAAATTATTTGGTGCCTATTGTTGTGAGGTAATTATATTCTAGGTTCTGTATGTAATCAATGCCAACTCATTGAGATCACATACATTAATAAATAATAAAGAAAGAAATAGAGAAAGAATTCTGGGTGTTTGCGCCGAGGCATAAATGGATCATGGGAATATAATTTCATTCCGCAATGCGTTAGTCATAGGCTCAACAGAATGAGACTTACATACTGATTATGACACTTGCAGTTATTGCACCGATATAAATATTAATGAAAATCAGGAATAAAATGTGTGGAAAAATAAGAACAAAATCTGATTCACCTTGAAATGCGGTCAATCATAATAAATTACATAGCATATAATTATAAGCATCAGCATGTGAAACTATATCGCATGAATTAAGCGCCTTCAGCAGCAAATTGAATATTGTGATGCTGTACGTATGCCAGTGGTTGTTGTGTGTATAATTTTGGGAGATTTAAAAGCAGTCTAGGGCCAACGAATTCATCATTCACTGTGGGTCGTTTCAATGCTCGTTTCAGTTATTGGTGTATCTGCATTATTATGTTTCATTCGTGATCCGTTAAATTTCCATGATTTCTTTCATCTGTATCAACAGCGTTGATTAGCGAAATGCAGAACAATTAATCAATTTGATCTGAAGCAAGTTTGGTGGTTTCACAACTTCACAACATCTCTCCTCAGATTCCGGTCTCATGCTCTATCATTAAACAATTTGTCTTTTATCAATCGTGTTTCACATTGTTATGCTCCAATTGACAAACATTATTGCACACATTAGTGTTTCAATATTACTTAATATTAATCTACTATGCAACGACGGTAGAAAAAGATATAGCAATTAAGTGCACAATTAATTTCTGCGTGATTCCAGGATTTATAATAATACTGAAAATAACATTTATCAAAGTAACAACCAAGATTCTCGCAAATTGCCCTCACACATTAAACGAGCCATGATCTCAAGAGAATGGCCAACGTTTGTAATATGTCTGTAATCCCCGGGGTAAAAATGTAATTAGGACCAAATTAACGCCATCCGGCCACGGGGGGCTCTAATGTAAGCAACGTCTGAATATCGAAGGTCTCCAGTTCCCAAGAATAATACTGAGTGAGGGAGGCCCCAGTACATTATCCCAGAAAATTTGGGTCCTCCTTGGGGATTCTAAGGATAATTATTGGACTATTTCTATGGAATCCTATTATCTGACTCTGTCTCTGAGCAACACATTGACAATCGGTGTAATCATGAGAATAGACATAAATTCTGAGAATAATCATGTGAATAGTAAATGATTATCTAATGAGAGCAACACTGCAATGTGGTTGCTTAACCTGTTCAGCAACCGTTGTTTGGCAGAGGACAAGAATCTGAATTTGTATTAAATTATGGAGGAGTTTTCTGATGGAAAATCACACAAAGAGGTCCGTTCGGATGAAACAAACATTGCTCAACTGATTCCCAGTCTGGGAATTGAAACAATTATCAAAGGGATTGAACTTTGAAGCTTCAATGTGGATAGAGATGGCATCTAAAAGAATCATGGTATCCCAGAGAATTATATCCGATGGGCGATCCTTGCAATGTTTCTTGTGCGGATAATGATGACAAATGATTATGATTCCCAGGTTCTATAGGTTCCTTTGAGGGCATTCATCTCGATTTTCACATAAATCTTGGCACACATATCGGTGACAAACCATAGCACTACCTTTATTTGAGCCTAATGAAGCAATGTTACAAATCCAGGAGATAAATTCTTATTTACACAGGGCGTGAAGTGCAAGCTATAAATAGCAATTAGGTTCCCAGCAAATTTCCGAGAACCTCAAACAGACCCCAAAATTATAGTCTGGTGTAGTTCGAAAATGCTATGACACACAGCGTCTACACCCAGGCTTCAATCGTGGTAAAAATGATCAGCAAACTGGAGTTCATGAACCGATTATATAATATAGAACACTCACAAAACATAAACCAAACTCACCTAATAATAACGCCAGTCCAACCGTTAAAACATATTATCGCCAAACAACTTGACGCTTGCGACTCGCGTTGACAAGACAGGCTCTTATTAACACGGACAACACGAATCAGAGATTATAAGATCAATACACTATTGATCACCTGTGTGCTAATTGCTGCTGATCAGATAGAGCATGATTCCATTGCATTTGCATCTTCGTTATATCAAAGGCAACTGCTGAGTTCCATTGGTGCTGTCTGACATAAGAGCGGGGTTGAGCGAGGATGGCAGCCGCGCAGGGATAACACAAGGCGTGTGACACCCACTTCATAGAGTGCATTATGCCTTAACGTCGTCCTCAAATTGAGACGGTCAGAATAGTGACCATTCTGAACCGGACCAAGGCCGCTTGCTCTCGCGCTTACACTTCTCTCACTCTACCTGTCCCAACCCTCACCCTGTCCATCAGTCCCCTTTTTAACCTCCTTCGTCTGTAGATTCCCCGCGTTGAACCCTTAGGAATCCCTCGCCCATTCAGTCAGCTCAGTGTTGCAATCCCCCACCTGCCCACCCGCACCAATTCTTATCCTCGTCATCCCGCGTGTTCTCCAAATGTTCTTTAATGATATAAGCCTGAACATCTGCTGGGCTAATCCCGAGGCTAGATTAAAGTTTATGCTCATGTCTTCAGCCAAATAAATTTCTTTGGTACGCAAGTAAACAAGTTAGCCAACTGGCGAGGCTGCTGATTTTAGTTGCTGTGTGAAGAATCCAGTTAGTATTGCATTTACACCCATATCAGACCATGCATTAAGTTACACGTTACATATCTATTACAAGGCACGTGTATGTACAGCAAAGAAAGTAATGGCGTCGCAGGAAAAGTCTAGGGAGAAATTATTGAAATCAGGGCGGCTATTTGGCGCATCAAAATTCAATATGAGAAGAAGCATGCCTGGTAGATTATCCGCGGTTGATAAGCTCAATGATGGAACAGCCTCCTGGGATGAGCCAGTTATGCATCCTCCAAGGGTCATGGGCACAAAGACCTCGATAAGGGAGCCGTTGCTGCCACCGCCGCGGTGACGAATTCATTCAGCGGACTGAACGATGAGACCAACTGACCCACAATGCTGTGAGGTGCGGATGGAGGGAGGGGAGGGGTGAGGGTGGAGATAGGGAATACCTTTAATCGTGGAGAAACAGGAGGGTGAGTGAGATAGAAAGGCGGGAATGGGAGAAGGAGAAGGCAGAGTGTGGGCCTGGGGAACAGAAGTACATGTGGATCCGAGTACATTATTAACTCCACATATTATTTGCAAGCAATCCAACCAGTGCAGCCGTCTTTCACTCGTAAACACACGATCTTTGTGTGGAATACCGGAAACACACCTGCCTGTACACCTGTCTGTTGCCTATCTGACCTAATCTGTTTTACGCTCACTGAATGAATTCATTATTTAAAATACGTTCAAGGGAAACGATTGTGGGATACAGTTGATGAATGGCGTCACAGAACGCCACTCCATTAAACCGATTGCTACTACCATTGCTACCTTAATTGCATTGTAACTCTCCATTAAAATGCACTATTTACCCGTAATCAAATTTGATTAGTAATTATTACAGCTGGCGTATTAAAAAAATATAAAAAAATAACGGGATGATTAATATATATCGATTAATCTTCAAGTAAACGTTGATTAATTATAGTCATTAGAATATTGTGAGTTTTGCCTATTTTGCACTTCAATTCTTTGTTTCTTTCTCAAGGATACTACCGATAGGGTGTTGTGCATTATCTCATGTGACCAATCTTTCTCTGTAGCAGATGGTTCTGATTTCACGTGATGGACGCCAATGCAGGAGATAGAAACAATAAGTTTCTTGCTTTAGCCGTGTCCCAAAAACCGCGCAGCTGCATTTGACAAAAATATATGACAGGAATTATTCATTCAAACGGAGCCGCGATTTACGCGTCCACGGCAGCCGCAGACTTCTGCTGTAGACACACATTGCGATGTGCGTGCGTTTCCAGGGAGGTTTGGTTGTGCTGTTGTGACAGGCGAAATGCCGTTTTGATGATAATTTAGTATTCATTGGCATGAGATTGTAAAGCATCGAGAAGCGAGAGGAACGAACGTGTCAGCGGAGGAGGTATGGCGCAGCGAAGAGGAGAAACAAAAGACTAATAAGGCATTTGCACCGGGCTAATTGAGTGAAAATAGCTCATTTAGAAGCGATAGGTTGAGGAGGCCAACAGCCGCTCAGGACCCGGGAGAATTGCGCGCTGTGTGCAATTTACTCGGCTGGTCAGCCTATTTGAGCAGCGTGTCGCCTCTAAGCAGGGCAAGCGAGGCTTCGGCACAAACAAGAAGCACCCAGAAAAATATAGGGAGCCCTCGCCTCGCACTGGTTCTTTCAGCGATAGCAATGGCAGCAGAGAAAAAAAATAAAGGGAAAAGACCAGGAGTCTTGGCTAAAAAGTAGAAGCTGCTGAAAGACCCATTGTGTCATGCAATCCAGCGAGATAATCAGATAGCCTTTACTGAGGTGCTCCTGCGAGCCCCTTGGCAGGGCAACAGAACAAAGGGACCGTTCTGAGTTGAGGCTCCATGCTGGATAATGATTCCAGGAGTCAAATATCTGCAGCACTTTTGAGAGATGCTTCCCGGATGAATGGAAGAAAAGCTCTGCTAGCCCTCTTTATATGCGTCCTGTACAGATGGAGATCTCCTTTGATGTGATGTTGCTAAGGTATATACTCTGATGTGATCGTAATTCTCCTAGATCTCGAGAGAATTCAACACACGCAACGTTGGTGTCTTTGTCAATATTCCGCCATAAACCACACGTCACGTCAATAACACTGTACACGACGAGGACTGCGTGCGCACTCGGCTTTCTCCCGGAGGGGGGGGGGTCCAAACAGGACCTATGTGGTATGCCACAATGATCACCCCAGAACTCAACTGAATTCTACGCCAATTTGTGATTGAAACCATGTAATATTATCTATCGAGACACTGGTTTCTCAACCAGTCACGCAATAATGTCTCGATGCTTCTACAGCGTGGTCCCAAACGTGAGAGTAAGCACGACTCACACACATTGCATTCCGCAATAAGAAACAGACGCAGAAGAAGAAAAAAGATGCATCGTCCCAAAGAAAGGAGACCTTGCCCCGAGCAACACGACACCAGTCTTAAAGAAGGGTAGCGCAACCGCGTTTATAATTGCAACTTTGTCTCGAGAAATCGTTGAGCAAAAGCAGGCTCTTGCATTGATCTGACTATAATTGTTAGGAGATAGATAGCACAGGATCAAACACTAAGATTAATGAAACCTGTTTTGTCAGAGCATTGATCCCTGGTATAGAATTGATCCCCTCCCACGACAACCTCACTCCGCGTATTCTGGTGACAAACAAGTCGTCAATGGAGCTTAATTAGACATGGCGTAAAATGGCTCAAGCAAATTCTTGGAAAATTGTCAAAGGGTCTGGAATTCCCGTGGATCTGGTATCTATATTTAATGACTCTGTCTAACAATTCAAGTTCGGTTATGGATCCACACAAAGGAACGATGCATTTTAGGGGTCCGGTTGATCAGTCTAGTGAGGACGATCAAGTGTTGGCTTAATTCTTGTCAAATAATAAAATATGTTGTTGAAAGGTAAGCACATTTTATGCCACTGAAGCAGACAGTCTAAAGTTCAATCATGCTCATTCTAAGGTTAATCATTCATCTATTACACTTAATACACACACTCAAGTGTGATAAAAGGGGTACTTTTTAATTCATTGATAATTTTTCATATCACACCTAGTTCCTTTTGCATTACTGATATGATATCACCAGCATACAATTTTAATTCTGGCCTATATTTCCATATGGCATGATTAGTTCACTGTTCTCTACACCACATGTGATGCTCGGCATGCAGTGCTTATGTATCGACTATAGAAGTATTGGCGCCGCGGGTTTAACCAAGCGGAAGGTAAAGCACACCTGCTGACTAGGGTCACCTTAAATCAGTGAACATAATCGGTCAGACAACTCAGGTATAGCATTGAGCAAAAGCAATGATAATTAGCTACGTCTGATTTGGATTAAACTGACACTTATTGTACCCGGCAATCTAATACCAAGGAGCCATAGATAAAGAGACTGTGATGATGTTATATGGGTGACATACTTAAATGAGATAACACCCTTAAATGAAATAACATCGAAGTTTGCAATATCATTCAATGTATCAACGGCCCATTTATGAAAACCCAGGATATTAACCTCCCTATTCCCGTACGGGGATAAATTGTATAATTACATGAACACACAGCTGCCATTTAAAACCCCCGATTTCAAGAAACAGCTTTAATAAATTAATTAATGACAAAGTCAATTAGTGATCAATTTATGTATATTGTTGTCACTTATACACTGGTAAGGTACAATAGTAAGAATGAACCATAAACCCACACAGCCTGCCGCATAGTCCTCCTACATGACTCTTAAGTCCAAAATGCGTGTCTCCGCAGGACAATAAAGTTTGACCTTCGACTGCATTTGATTGAGTATTTCATTCAAAGTGTAGCGAGAAAGTGAGGATCCCCTCAACACCGACGCCCAACTCCGCCTGGACCCAAGGTGGATCAGCTGTTTGCCGAGTCTGAGCTATGGATAAATAGCGTACCTGCTGTCCCGTAGGAACTCTTTTGTGGTAAAGGCGTGGAGAAGGGAACTTTGAGTGCAAACCAAACTGCTGCCTTGTAGCGTTGTTTGATTATGAAAGGGTTCAGAGAAGGAGACTCGGAAGACAAACCACTCGAGGCGGAGTGCCTACAATCTCAAAAACGCAGAACACAACAGTGATGCACAACAATCGGGACACGTCAACTGGTTTCCCTGGTGTTGCGTTGCCTCGCAATGCTACTAGGGGCGGGGTTGCCCTTGACGAGCATCAGAGGTTACACTATGGCGTTGTCAGTCCAAATCTAAATGGAACGCTGCTTTATAATGCTGAACATCGGCACGTGGAATATGCGCACCATCCAACACACAGCCGCAAAAGATGAAGTGATCCAGAAAAACTATAATGTCGCATAATTACGACATTTTGAGCAAGATGCCGAAGGTCCGGCTTCGGAGTATGGGGTGGTTTCATTGATTGTATTCGATAGACGCCAACACTATTTGGTTTTGACAACATTATTCATCGGTAAAAGTAGGAGGATGATTATGTACATGTTGTTAATTCAATGTCTGTGTCATTAATTACAATGTGAATTAAATGTCAACTCTCACGGTGCCAGCTTTGTGTGTTTAATCAGCAATTCTAATTCGAATAATCACCTTGAATGCACCCAGGATCAAGGCAAAAGCATTAGATCAGACTCACACGTGACCCCAAGCAATTTTCTAGCATTATTGCAAATAAAAAAACAACACATCGCCTAGACACAACGAGTGAGATAGCACGAAGAGCTAATGTGTACGCAGTAAATGACAATAACCGAGAAATTGGATTCGGCCAAAATATCTCGCTATTAGCAATATAACCCAGAGAAAGCGTAAAATATCTAAATATGGTTAACAATAAAATATTTTTTTAAGTGGAGGATACAATCCCAGCGTAACATGTCCTCTCATCAGGGCTGATTCCCTTCGCTTGGGATGGATTTGTTCCAAATGCATTGCATGCACGAGTAGAACAACAAAAATGTCCTTGTCTCTTGGTTTTAGCTGCTGCGATTTTTATGCCTAATGTACATGGGTCCGAACAGAAGTTTCTGTTGCCAGGAACGCATATGATAATATAACATGCCAAACAGGAGGGTATAGAATAATGCAAGGAGGAGTTTTTAGTTAGAAATAAAACTCGTACAGTTGGCAATGTATTCATCCCGAAAATGGTTCAGAGCTAACAGATTATTGTTGCTCTTGATTACGAGTGCAACGGAAAATTCTGCGTGTATTCGGTGGCATATCTGAATGAAATAAAGCGAGGATTACATCTAGACAGGTGTGGGAATACTTCATCGTGTTCATTTGGAAAATGGCTGGTAAAATATATAAACAGTATAAATCTCGATATATCGAATTTCAAGGGACCGGCGTTATATAGTTATAGAGCCTTCGAGATGTAGTAACATGGATCAAAAGTGAAAAAAAGACTACTAATGCAAGATATCATAACCATGTCATGACACCTATTGTGAGCATGAATAGGATTCGGGAGTTACTCCGAGAACCACTCACTGTCAACTTCGAGAAAGGTATGCATGACGTTGATTGGACGCTCTGAGTTGAGCAATTATAGTTGAGACAGCTTTATCCAATCACAGGCAAAGTTTCTTTAGCATTCAATCGGTGTCAACGCCACCACATTTGCCGGCATCGGGACTGCTGCAACGCCGCAGTACAAGGTAGTAACTTGCTGATTACTTTGGTCCTCTTCCGGGCCGCTCTTAGCGTCCGACTTTGGCCAACATCGGGCCACCATTCAAATGTTTGCTGGGTAAGCATAACAATTGTGCATATTTGAGTTAACTTTGACATAAAGGTATCTAAAGTTACCCACTGGGACAGAAAATGAGCTCGAGTTATAAGACTTCGACATTCGAGATATGGGAGTTCGACATATTGAGATTATACTATATACATAAACCAAAACGTTAAAGTACCGCCACTATAGCTGTGAACTAGTTCATAAGCAACAGAGTAACATGAATGAAATGATGTGCGATCTGAGATCAAGCTTTCTTACACATTAAAAGCTTTAATGCATTAATTATACAGGGAGTTTCAAAAGTATATTTACAAGTAATGGAGATTTTTTTACCTTGCGTAATGTGTTACAAAAAAGGTTCTTTTCTCTATGTACCCCAATATAATTATCATTTATAGTTGCAGTAGCCTATTATGAAATAAATTAGACCTTTTATGGGGTCATTTTATTCCAGAAATGCTGCATTAACGACGCCGCCTCAAAGCGCGCCTTCGTCGTTCGGCTCGGATCATCAGAGGCCGCGAACAAACATGCGTACACAAAGGCGCCATCCCCAGATCCGCCACTTCAAATCAAAACAAATCTTTAAAATTAACAAGCATACACATTATTATATTATTATAGAAGTCTAGAACTCGATAAAACAACAACATGAAAGTGTTATATACTCCAGAAGATCTTCTCGGTCTTCTCGTTTCAACGATAAATTATCTCCTCTGCATGACCATGTGAGTCTTCGATGCAAATTTCAGTGAATATTGTTTTATGTGATCAGTCGATAATTAACAAATATGATCCAGTCAAGTATATATTAATTGCACATAATAATCAAACGCTTTTGTGAAAAAAAAGAAGATATACAATAATATTAAATTTGTATATCTTTTAAAACGATGAGGACTCATCCAGTTCATTTCGGCTCAGAGAAGCAAAGGCTGCAAACGGGCTTGCACAATGGCACTATCACCGAATCTGCAACTTCAAATCGAACCCTTTCTTTTATACCCTGTATTAGTATGTAAAAAATATCCACAAATCTTTTCTTGAGAACAAAATAAGCCACAGGAGTTACTTACCACAGAGGTTTTTTCATTAATGGTATTATTTGAACTCCCCTCTGCATGTTCATTGGAGCCTATGTTGTAAAACTCTATTTGTTTATGTAATTAAGCAATCTTGCATTGCATGCTTATGTGATCAATACATGCATGTATACATGTAATGCAGTAATATAAATTTTAATGTAAACAATGCTTTGCCAGAGTATTTTGTTCACTAAGGAATGATTCGGACTCTCACACAAAATATTTAGCATGCATATGCCGTAATTAATTGCTGCAACG
Organism: Capitella teleta; assembly: GCA_000328365.1. Taxonomy (NCBI): domain Eukaryota; kingdom Metazoa; phylum Annelida; class Polychaeta; family Capitellidae; genus Capitella; species Capitella teleta. The sequence goes on from KB299568.1 coordinate 54,427, forward strand.
CTATAGTCCGAGCTGTTTGTGTTAAGACGGAAATGTAGCGAAGAAATGTGTATTTTATAACTTATGATACTAACAAAACTTCCAAACATCTTTTCTTCGGAGTAATAGTGAATACACGTAATTTAATCAAATTGAACATCATTTAATATGTTAAGGGCATCTCGCGAGCTCGCCAAAAATCCTTAAGTGATGATGCATTGTAAATTGTAATTGTAAACAAAGTTTTGCACAACATTCCGTCAATGCTTATTCGTTAAAAGTATTCCGAATATCTTATGACATCTAACTACAAAAAGTATCATATTTACTTGTTTATTTAAGCGATGTAAAGTAAGATAAACAACGCTCATCGAGTGAGTTGAATGCGCCTGATTGCGAAGATCACGAATGAAAATTATAGGCTATTTACGACCCAGTGTCATAATTTTGTAATTATCAAATTATTTGAAAAAACAACTAAAATAAAAGATATAATTGTCAAAATAAGAGGCTACTCCAACTATAAACGGTAATTATTTTGACATACAGCGCGCACTTTCATGAATAATTACATTTTTGCAACACTTTAGGCAAGGTTGAAAGATCTTTATAACTCGTAAATATACTTTTGGAACTCCCTGTATAATTATATTACCCATTTCGTTCAATCCGGAATCCCTTTATTCTGCATGATAAATGTACCTTAGTTATACAACAGCACTCAACGCCGGCCTTGTTTTCTACTGCAAAATTATATAACGACCGTCGAGCCACCATCGAATTCGGCTCAACTAATGCACGTTTTAAAGAACCAATGCATTCGTGAATGCCAAGCTGTTGATGCATCAGCTCGGCATTCACGAATGCATTGATGAAGGGACGAGGGACGAAGACTTGACATGAACAATAAGTCAACGTCAACCTACAGAATAAGCAGTCAAATGCTACCTTCATAAAATCCATAAAACAAGGAACTCATTATGAAATATTGATCTCGTGATTACACATAAATCAATATAATCGAGAGCAATCATTTAGTGTTACTGTGCATCAACTTTGATGCCTCGTTTTGCTAACCGTTGAAAGTACTTGCGCTGTTTACTCATATTAGTCATAAGTGATGAAGACAGGCTGACGGCTAATGGTCATTAGATGACGTCATCTTTGTCAGAGCAGATAGGTCGAGATGGTGCACGATTTCATAGATCCGTGAATTGCAATTTATTTTGGTGAGAGTATAATCAACAGAAAATCAACAGGCACGGTGATTATTAACAAATGTTTGGCTCGGTGATATAAGAACAATGTAAATATCAACTCGAATCTCCCTCTCTATCAAACATGAGTGCTTGTTTGTTTAGTCTGAAGAGCTTCGGCTTTGGTCAGCAGAGTTTGGAGGAACTGATATAGTCCCCCTCTTGGTGATCTGCGCACAAAAGACTCACCGCACGACATGAATAACACGAGTCGGACATCCTCTTATATACTGAACCGACCGACACTGGATCGGCCAGAAGTAGTAACACTCAGTGTCACTCAGCGCTAGCTACTTAGTTACGTAACGAATGACCAAGCACGGCTCTGACGTCCTACACTGTCCGCTCATAAACCTTTCATCTCAGAGGAAGCGGCTCGGTCATACATTGCCAACTGCCTCCTATGATTCATGCCAGCCAAAGCGGAGCAGCTCAACTCACAGAGGGATGATGAGGAATCATTGTCATCTCCATCTCTCTGTCCATTTGTTACGGAGTGAAAGGGATTACTCATGTTGAGCACGGAATGCACTCCCTCTGCCCCGTAAGAAATGATGGATGACGGAGAGACAAGCATCGTATGTCGTAGCATGCCGACGAGGTGGAGTCTCTCCAGCAGTTTTGCGTAAACAAAGAATTCGGAAAAATAGTCAGGAATCCACAAGCTTCAGTGACGGCGAAATGTACACACCTCGGTCACGTATATTCCTTGCGGTATGTCGTAAAGTGGACGCATTTTAAATTTATAATTGTGTTAAGGTATCAATGTGCAGGATATATGAGAAACACGCATTGTACTGGTTGGCTTAATAGAGTGACAACAGTTTGGTACCACGATCGATTTACACCCTTGGGAGGGGCATGCCCTGTTCTCTACACAGACTGTCATTAGCTACACATATAGTGTTTATCACTCATGACGAAGACGAAAAAAAAAAAAAAAAAAAAAAAAGAGAATACGAATGCGAAAATTATCTGTCATGTAATTGTGCAGGTCGGATGTATTTATTCCGTCTACATATACGGGCACTATATATAAATATATATTACGTACACGTGTAGTCATAATCCTCAATCGCAATGTTCACTAAATCACACCTTTTTGTAGTGTGAAATATGCGGGTCTCATGAGTATTCACGAATGGGAGGAGAGAGAGAGAGAGAGGGAAAGAGTGCCCAACAACTTTATTATACTCCTCATTCAATGATTCCTAGAATCTGGTACTATTTAGGTCTTTATTGCCCTATTTTATTTTGTGTTAGAATTTGTTTTGCGATTTTAAATTATGTATACACATTTAGATTATTTCAACTTTTTATTCATTTACACAATCATTTTATCATGGTAATTACCAACGCCTTTTTTTTTTTTTTCGCTTGTTATATCATTCGAACGGAATTCTAACTACAGTATTAACATTATATAATAAACAAAACGTTTTCTTATTTAAACTTGCTACTTGAGTTTATGGTCGTTTTAAAACAACAATCATAGAATTGTGTTTCCTTTAACGAGAACACTCACCGCTCGGCATTTGCGCCAATAGACCAGTTATAGATAATTTAACCAAAAATTATAACCAATGTCATAATAATTATTTGAACTTTTACACAACAGAATGGACAAACAGTGGAATGAACGATGATGAATTTCAAGGATATATACGGACAAGCAATTTTGAACTCAAGAAAGACTCAACGATTCTAAGAAAAATTATTATTCTGAAGCATGGGGGTGATGATTGTCAAAATTGACAATGCTTTCAGTGAATGAACGAATATTATTGTATCCTAATTCAATCATCAAGTTTTCATTCTGCTCCCGAAAGTAAGAATCCAAAAAAACGAACCTCGCTGATTTCAAGTGTTGCTACTCAGTTGATTGCTGAATTACAGGCCTCGTCTATACAGAGCAAAATATTGTAGCATGAACTCATCTGAGTTATCAGCAGAATGGAAGAGCAACAGAAAAAAAATTCGCACACGAAGCTGTGAGAGAGTGTCGTCCATCATTGGTGATGGGGGTTGCCTGCCTTCTTGGTCCAACCGCAATCAAATCGCTCCCTCACTCCCTCTCACTCTTCTGATCCATCGCCTTCTAATGATGATACTTCAACGATCATTTGTCCAGCCTCTCTCCCTTTAAACGTCGAGTTTTACCGAGTTTTGCCGATGATTACCGATGCTTTTCAGGGAGTCACGATCGATTATTTTCCGACTACTTTGTTAAAAATATCCCATTGTCCTCAAAGAGAACTGCTGTTGTTTTGGTTTCTCACAGCATGTTTTATTGTCGACATAAAACTGGCGAAAATCGTCGTTCGGTCGACGAACCGGTCTTATCGACCAACAATAGGGCCATACCACGTGATGAATATAACGCATTGAAGAGGATCTCTTTCCCCTCGCTTTGCTCTTTATCAGCGTGTGCAGTGGAGCGAGATTCCCCCGCGCGGACCAATTCACGCCAATAGCCGCTCCGAGAGAAGAAAGAGTGCCGCTGGACTCTTCAGCGGCATCATTGGGGATAATCGTGTTGTTGATAAAATCCTTGAAACCACAAAGTTCCGAATCACGCCAAGGCGAGAAATTTGAGATGATTTTTTTTTTCAGCAAATTCTCCGATCCACAGTTAACTTAACCATCAAGCGATGCCATTCAACAGTCTGCAATGGACATTGATGAACAGTGCCCCGTGAACTAAAGCGCAATATCTCAGTAAACCATCTTGAAGTACCCTAGCTTCACGATACGCAAGCGTAGAATTGTAGTGCGTAGGCGTAGACCAAATTACGACCATATTACCGCCCACAAGGGGCGCGGCCTTTAAATTGACAGTCATGGGTGACCATAAGTTTCGCACTGAGATAAAAGCAACCAGTTCTCAATCAGAGAAATCCCTTGAAACAAATCAATTTTCCCGTTTGCTTATTTGCTGCTCGGTAATGAAGAAGGTTTTACGAGGGTTTAAAACGTGCACTCGTTGAACCCTTTTAGCTTACATTGGCGAAAGTAACAGGTGAACGACTGGGTGTTCTAAGCATTTAAGTGTAAAGGTACTCTTATTTTTATGGGTTATCATTTATTGGTTTCATATCATGCCAATCATAGGTCATTGACCTCCTGATTCAAGTCAGATTGCCTTAGACACTACTTCTTGGATGGCAGGTACGTGCTAGAAAGCAATCAAATCACTGCTGACGTACGTTATGACGTAACGATTGACGTATCTATAGCAGCAAAACTATTTTTCTATACTTCGGCCTCTGGTAGCAGAAAAGGGCGAAACGAGCCAAGTGAAGGGGTTGGGACATAATGAAGGGGAGCTTCGATTGGTGCGAGGACGACTTGATTGGTCGGATCCAATCCGCGGCATCGTCGACGGCACAATGCGTCCATTCTTATGAATTAGCGCCAATTTTTCCCGCCTGCAACTACCGAGAAGCATGCCAAGCGACTGGGGTCTATTACAAGACAAAATTGAATGCGTTCTCGGAGGCCCCGAGCGCTGTCACTCTGCTTCCCGTCGCCAACGCAGCGCAGCCATTCTCGCCTTTTCCACACGTCATGATTAATTGTCAAGGATCTCCCTCACAAACCCACCGTTTCGCTTCACTCATCTATCATTACGCGCTTTTACAGTTGATAAAAATATGAAATGGTCTGTCATATATCCATCACATAACCATAAGGGGATTCCCACTCATGTTTTCCTACCTCTATTATGTTCTCGGCAAAAAAAAAAAAAAAAAAAAAAAAAAAAAAAATTGGATTTCACAGCTTTGGTGGAGGATTTCTCGGCATCGATCCGTCCGTGGCCTTGGGATTCTCGCAGCACTGGGATAAATTTGGCCTGGCTCAATGTCTATTTTTTTCACCGATATTCTTCAAACCCGCTCCTAGCCTCACGGAGACAGTCAAACTGATAAATCTACCAATATAACACGGTTAACACCGATTTATTTTCAATTACGCTCTTTTGGTTTGTCGATTTCGGTGGGGTTGCCTTTCCTTTTCCCTATACTTTTTTGTGTAAACAAAAGGGAGACACGATTTCGTTGGTTCTGGTAAGCCGAATTCGTAGAAAAGCGCTTGATGTATTGCATCAGTCTTTCTAATTTTGATTGTTTTCGCCTGCGTTAAAAAAAACAAAAAAAGGGAATGCCCACATCATATTATCTGCAGTACCCAGATATATTATTGGGTTATGCTTCGTCTAGGAAAGCTGGGCCAATAAAAAGCAGACAAACAGTTTATGTCGGGCGCTTTGTAATCAGTCTCCCCTGCACGGCTACCCATCCCAGTTGCAAAGGGCAATTGGTAAAACGGCCATATGACTCAAAACGCAAAATTAAAGCTTTCTAAAAAAAGTACGTTGGTCAACGTGGATTCCATTACGTATACGTTTGCGTTCACTTCGTATTCATAGATTGCCAAGTCCGTGCCAATTATGCAGTGTCAGCTTAAACACAATGGCATATGAAGACAGCTAGCTAACATCTCTAAATCAACCTATTCATTTCGTAAACCAATTAAGTACTTGAATTTCATTATGTATAAATAACATCGAACTTAACAATTGACTATTACATTGACTAAGAATACAGTAGCACAATTGGGTCTCGAACCTGGGACATCCACTTGCGGGGTCGCCCTAATTACGATTGCAATTCACGCGGTAACACGTACCGACTGAGCCGCCCATTTCATTCGAAATTGCTGATATTAATTTCCTACCAGCGTGTCTGTGTGGTTCCGGGTTTAAATATCGTACGGTTCAATTACCCAGTCGCAAGATCCTATAAAATTCCCAGTAGTTAACTTTCCCCATCCTAGAATGTCCCAAATTACGCGTAAGAAACTGTTTGTTTACCTCTCAACGCAATGACTCATTATGCAGGGCGCTAATTAAGTACAGTCATCCATAGCGAGTAGGATCTTCCCCGGACGAGTACCTCGCTACAGTGAATCTAGGCTAATGACCAGATATTCGGATTTCCTTTACTATTCAGATGGTCCACGAACAGAAAACCGATGAACATTGAGATTATATTATCTTCATAAGTGATTTTTGCGAAAAAAAAAAAAAAAAAAAAAAAAAAAAAAAAACTGCCCCAAAAAAGCCCCCCCCCCCCAAAAGAAAAAACAAAAAAAAAACCAAAAAAAAAACAACCTGAAGCATTGTTTGGTGTTCAGGACTTTAAAACAAAATCTCACATTCAGTGATATCGATCATCGTCCATTACACGGAGAATCCATTGCAATGTTTAGCCATTTCCTGACTCAGAATGCGATACCCAGACACACACATGCGACGCTTATAGCTAAAAGGGCGATGCTAGAATTTCACAAAAGTGTGATCTCCCCTTAAGTCTGTCTGAGAGCTAGCCAGGGTGAATTTATGAGATGGATATGAAGTAAGGACCCCCTATGTCACGAGAGACAGTATAGTCGGTGTTTTATAATGGGTACAAATCCCTTTCTTTGTAGAAGACAGCATCACGCTGGTATCAATCTTTGTTTGAACTTTTTACTGTGTCACAAAGCTACAAAGCTTTCGACTGAAATCCAAAACTAGAATACATGATTGTAACTAATGTCGTAATCTTGTATGCGTCTTTATCGCCTTCAACTCTGCCAAGTGGTTGGATGACAGCGACGTGCGTCATAAAGGTAGACGTGTGTCTATACAGGGAAGACGTTTGCCTAAATAATGCATGCTCAAAGACCTTGCGTAAGGTGAAACTGTGATTCCTCTTTTACTTTTGCTCTAAGTCAAAGGAATCATGTGACTGTGTCATGTGACCGTGTCATGTGACTTCCTCTCTGATCTGCGGTGGCGATAGTAGGCCGAATAACATCTTCGTCTTACCTATAAAGTCCGAGAATACCTACATATTTTTTTTCTGTTACATAAGTTCGAGAGATGTTACCGAGAGTGGATTTCTCTTTTGGTCCCATATGAATTGAGATGAATCATGAATCGCATTGAGTTTTATGTAAAAAAGAACACATAGGAATATTCTTTAAAAATACTCATTACTTCTGAGTATAAGGAAACGAAATCGGCCAAGGTTCAACAACATAATGAACAATTCATTCAAAAATTCCCAATTGCATGTAATCAAACCTACAGTCGCCATGGTGACGCACATGCTGATACTGGGCATGCTCATGGGAGACCATTTAGTATCCTAAGATAAGAGCAGAGAAACATAAAATGCGAGGCCTGGTTCTGGGTTCCAGTGTATCAGTCGATTTGACGAGGTAGAGCCGCATTATCCATAGTGAATCATCTGCATCGCAATAACAATAGGAATTAAAGAAATATGTTTGGTGCCCCATTTTTGATTTATAGCACAGCCCTTTGTCTATAAAACACAATTAATGGTCGAATGCATAAGAAATCCGTGGCCTTCATATGGGATAGTTAGAGAAAGGGTAGAGTTGTCTGCCTGCGGGCCAAACCGGAGCAATAGCGCTTGATCTACGAGGACGCGCTATTGAATGGGGAAAGTCCCCTGCGATGAAGTGCACGACGAGCTGAGAGGCAAACTACGCTCGGTTTCACCCAACACAAAGGACTGCAATGCCCCCTGGCGACGATTCATGCCCGCTTCGAGAGGCGATCGCACGGAAAACGCCACAATTTACAGCAATGTGTCTCCACTTCCTGGACACAAGAAATGATGTCTGGCAAGGTCGTGTAATGGGTGGGTGATGGTGGAAGTTGTGGGGGAAGGAGGAATGCGTCGTCGATTCATTGGAGAGTGAGGCACCCCTGACTTTACCCTAGAGTTAACTAACCTGTCAACCTGTAATCAATATGTAATCAATTAGAGGATGCGCACATGCACTAACCTGCACATTTATAGACGTTAAACGTTCTCTATATTGCTGTTATGGAAGTGATACACAATGTTGATGGTATAATGTGCCTCACTAGATAATAGATGACAAACAAGCAGGCAAACAATATTTTACGACACGTTCAGCCAGACGGACGGCGATGATCAGCAATGCCAACAAATGCTATGTTTCCCCTGCAATAAATCAGAAAAAAACAACGCGGGACCGATCACCCAGCGTGCATAATGAATGTCCGCTGCTTACGCCGCAGAAAGGTCGGCCTATTCCCGATGGCTCTATCGCGATATCTGCTGCTGGACTCGTTAGAAGGGACATGTGCTCGCATTTTATCACTCTGGGTCTTTGTGCCAGACGAGTCGCGATGGATGTTGCCCGAATACTGATGAGTTCCTATGACCCTCTCGCGGCTCAGTGCTGATGGCTCACGGATGTCTAACGACCAGTTCGAATCTTGGTGTCCAGAGATTTTGCTCTCGTATGTGATGTTTAGCGAGCATTTAGTGACTGTGAGCTCGAGAGTGAAGAGGGAGGGGGATCTCAGACCGGGTGCGAAGCTCATGAACTGCCACTGCGGTGAGGATCAAAAAAACTTACAAAGATGGAAAATGAAAGACGCAGGCAAATTGAGGGCAAAAGGACGTTACTTATTGAGTTGTATCCGCTTCCGGTGAAACAGGATTGGCGGTCATAGGACCTTCATTTCGTGGGAAGCCAGATCTGACGTCTTGATGGAGCAGGGGCAGCAAGCCCTTGAAGCTGATAAAATACGATAGGGGTTTAAGTCTATAAAGTACGCGGCTGATCGCATAGTTCCGCTCTCTGTAATATTGTTATACCACCGTGAATATTCGCAGTTTGTCCAGCGCTAGCCACTGCAAACGATAGGCCTTACTTTGTAAACATGAGAGTGGCGATATCTTGCATCCTAAGCGGTATCAGCGAATCAGGAATAACACAAAGTGTGGCTCAATCACACGTTCAATCCATGGCCGTTAGCCGCAAATTGCATCTCACGTCAAAGCAAAACGCATTCAAAACGTCTAATAATGCTGAACGGTTGATCTCTGGAGAAAACAAAAAAGGCATTGCAACAAGTGCAGCTTTATTGGCATAAACCAATCAACAGAATTTGCGATCAATGTTTTCGATTCTTTGACAGTAAGTATCCGTACAAATACGGATCTCGCATGTGAAATGTTTTCTTTTCATTAACTGTTGTTTGATGAGGCGAATAAAAGCATTGATGCCGACATATTATTTCCTGTGAACAATTGTGGGAAGCATTTGTCGGGCGCCCGCTCGCCATGATGCAATCAACACTAGACAGGCATCAATATTTGCGATAATCATTCTGCTTATTTTAGGATAGCACAGCCATTGCTTGTGAGTCTTATATCATGATCAACTGCAACTACAGGTATTCAATCAATCCGCCCAGTGCCACATAATTTTGGCTAATCTCAGGTCAGATCGTTCGGTCCCCACAAGTGTACACATGCCCATTGGTACTGGGGATGCATGTCCACTTACGATCATCAACAAATCAGAACGGCTATTCGACACACACATTAAGCAATATAGTGACCGTCCTCAATCCTCCAATGGATTTCGTTCTGTTATTATTGACCATTTTGACATTGTATATCTCGGATGTCCTACTTAGTGTAATGTTAATATTCAGGAATTGAAGGGCCTCATCTCTGGCCAGGAATCGAGACCAACGGGATAAAATGCCGGACAGCGACCTGTGCTTTTGCTCTATGATAATTATTTCAGTGTTTCATTTTTGGAATCATTCTAGTCGCCGGTGTCTGTATCCCATAAGTAGAGGGGAAAGCGTTGAATAACCCTTACAGTTGCCATAATCCTCGATCTCGGACGTGCTGCTGATAATTTAACTAATTTCCTGATTATTTCACATATAATATTTAACTAATTTCATTTTTACCTCTTATTTCAGTGCCTCTTACTTCCTGACACTGCGCACAAACACAACAACACCCCGTTTGGACTTGCATGCGACACATTAATTTTCATAACCACTTATCAATTACAGAAAATGTTCTGTGGAATAATACATAGACATGCATCCTGCGGATGACATTTCCCAGAAAGAAGTCAACAATCACGACGTGACGTCATCAAATGTCCAACCTCTTGATATCAGCCCTTGTTTATTGCCCACACGGAAATCACATATTCTATGCACCTATCCCTTTCTTAATAACGAAATTCCGTATGCCATTCAATGCCGTGAGATTCTGATGGATCACAGACCTTTCAATTCCCAACTTTGCTTTCTCTCTCTGCTCTCTCACTGGCCGCTAAGTATGGTACTCAATCGAGTAGTGAGCCACGCATCTTCTCACGTCGTGAACCCATTCATCATTAAACCGTCGAAAAGTCGAGAGGGAGAGTTCGACCATCCATCATCCAACTGTCCTTCCAACACTCCCAGACCATAAGCCGAACGACAAGACCGTTATGCTAGCCTCCTATCAACACCCCCATTATCTGATTAATTATGGAGCGGAATAATTAATAAGTTATAGAGCATTGTATAAAATATAAATATGCAATACCTTACCTCGATCTCGGTGGCAACACCTGCACTGCAAACTGACTTAATTCTCTGCTGATCGAGCAATATCCTCTCTGGTTGCTTCTAAGCATGAGTAATGACTAACTTTGTCTTCTGAAAGCTATGTTTATACAAGATATAGCTACGCTACATCTCCGCATTCTTGGCTACCATTAGCGAAGAGGGCAAGCAGTATACACTGGGTCAGAAGAGTTTTCTGTACGTTAAATTGACCTACTGGAAAACAACAGAACAACAGTTGGCACTTAAGTCAAAGCAGCTGTAAGCTACGGCCGTCACGTCGTCGGGGACATGAGTCGGCCATCAGTTAAAGCACATGCAACATGCGGGAAATCCTCCTGGTCTCAAATATTCATGACAGAAGCCTTGGCTGCCGGACAATCACCACCATCATGCAATGTCCCTTTTTTTTTAGCAATAAAGCCAGAAGACGCCCATCCCTGCAGCCGGTCTCTAGTTCCGTCTAATCGTTTTTCGATTGCCGAGTATATCTCCTGCGACTTCCAAATGTGGATGAGGGCTTCGAGCCAGGGAATATGCCAACACCGAGCTCAGGGAATATCGCAGATTGGTGTGAAATCGTCAGACCTCTGAGCATTGCGATGCCTAAGAGGGTTTTGTGCGACATAAGCTCTGTCTGCAAAGATTGCTTTCGAGTCATGCAATCAAAGTTGTTTAAGTAGGTGGTCAGGAGGATGGACAAGGCCAAGGTGTGGACAGAGAACCCTCGATTTTGGGTTTCCAATCTGACAGCCATCATACCCAAAGAGGCTTAATAAGGGCCGTAAAACCCGACTCTCACAGCGGAGAGAGTTTGGTTTAAACAAGTTGGCAATTTATGAAGGGAAGCGCGTGTACTTCGAAGCATTGGCATAACTATGAATACGCCTGCATGATATCCCAATAGAAGAGGAAAAATGTTTCGATCCATCGCAGGGGAGATCTGAGCAATTTCACTCTGGATCAAGGTTTAATCCCAGGCAGAAATGAAGCTGAACGCATCCTGAACAAGTCTGATATCTGCCTGGCTCATATTAGACGACCTGGCTATTGCAATTCTTGATACATGTCAGTTCTGGGATACCCTGGGTGTCCTCAAAATGCAAAGATATTCTCTGACGACGAAACGAGCGCATAAGTATTGGGGAAACCATGCCTAACCAACATCCTCCAGGATAAGCTCCTTAAATCATAATTATTACCTACTAAAACAAGATCATGTACCATTCCAACGAAACTACATACATGTAGCTAATATACAGATCAGTATATCATAATTTTCCGAGAATAAAACATGCGATGATGCGGCGACATTTATGAGTAAATAAAGAATGATCAAAGGACCCCATCAGAACATGCTATGGAATTCGTTTATTTGTCTGCTTTTCATACCTAATGGTAGTGAATATGAGTGCACATGACTACGGTCAACAGTTAGCTATTTACCATGTACACGGCATGGTATCTGCGAATTTGCACCAACCAACACCAATATGCTCAGCAACGAAATTCCCTCTGATGAATTGGTTCTACAGCGAACGTGTTCCTGCAATAGTGCCATCCCAATCCTCTCCTTGTTGCGTAACAGTGCACCCAGTGATCGCATGAAGATTACAGTGGTTTAGCTAATTGCCAGGTCAAGCCGTGCTACACTGTGCTGTCTATCTAATATCCATTCGCCCAGCAATTCCCAATCCCCGCGTGCTGACCATCTTCTCTTCTCTCTCCATCGATCAGAAACTTCGGAATTTTTATGCCTTCAAAAAAAAAAAAAAAAAAAAAAAAGAAGAAAAAAAGAAGAAGAAGAAAACACTACCCAAGGTCAATTAGCCAACAAAGTGTTTGGCCTCCATGTTTATCACACACCATTCTTGAGAACAGAAGATATGTTTTTTTTTTTACCCCATCACTATAATTTCCGCTACTGCGTGCGGTCTAAAATTGGGAATCGTTTAAAAATCCCACTAAATAATTTTATAATACGTCATATACTTGTTTCCCCCAGCAATTCTTTTAGCTCAACCCATCATAGTGTTTACTTTGTAATCTTTCACCAAATATTCCGCTTGGGAGTTATTGTAACTTTGAGGCAACAAACACGATTTTATTTTTCTTCCTAAGATAACGCTGCCTGTGGGGTCTGTAATGCATCGCAAGAGATACAACTTGCTGACTGGCACAAAACGCTTTGCAGCTCTTTGCTACACGATAAACGTCAGAGAACAGAGTCTGGAATAAACACCTCCATTAGTATGTCTGTCAAGCGGTCGACCTGATTCAGATCCGAATTAAACATTACATATCACGCAGATATCTTGATTCAGCAAAAATATCCCTATTCTCCTGATGGCTTCATCAACACGGTACACAATTATGAATGCATGGTTTCTCAAAATTTGTACAGAGATAATAACTAGCTTGCGACTACAGGTGGATATTAACTATGGGATCAATTTGTGGCTGAATCAGAGAGAAAATCAATCAATCAATCAATCAATCAATCAATCAATCAATCAATCAATCAATCAATCAATCAATCAATCAATCAATCAATCAATCAATCAATCAATCAATCAATCAAATGTCAGCAGCATCAGCGCAGGTACGTGTGGCAAACCTATATCGTTCTGGCACATACGTAAAATATAAACGTGTTATGACCTTCAAGCAAAGATTGTCTCAACATCTTTTATTCATAAGGAACTGAGAGAAAAGTGGGAAGCAATTATGTAAATAGCTAACGATAGCAAACAAAGTGAAAACCACACCTTCTTAACATTACATCACGCCACTCTCAGGTCTCATGCGGTGTAGAACCACAACATCGTGCTGGCGGTTGCAAAACTGTATTTGCTATGGACTCTCCTTGCTTCTTGGTCCGTCAAGGTTCCTGTCCATCTCGCTGATGGGGATCGAGCGCTCCGCTCAATCAAAAGGTCAGATCGCCATTATTCGCACAATGTGAATTTTCCTCTCCAGTTGGCTCAGAGATTAGGAGCTGAGAACAGCGGGTCAGTTGATTCCATGGATTGCATTGTCAAACACTGTTGCTTGCTTCATGCGTTCTCGATTGGATCCACGGGTGGTAGTTGTGGTAGCACACAGTACCATTTCATTATAAAAAAACAAAAACTGAGGCTGGGGCACTAAATCAGAGTGTGCAGCGCTGGCATGACTGGCAGTGTGCTTACATTTGCCTGTGGCTATACAGACCACCCGACACGAAACAAAAAAATGTAGCCGTTTAGCGATTCACTAACATTCAGATATGTAGTTTTATTATAAACTCAGTTTGTATATCATTTGTTTATCCACAAGCTGTGGGGCTTATAAACGTGAGATCGATCCACCTGGGGAGCATATTCGACCTTTTACATAATCAAAAGAGGCAATTGCCCTCCTTCGTATATTCCTCTCATCATGCAGATAACAAATCGATGCTGAAACATACCACATCTTGTAAAAAGCATTCCAACTAAAGTGAGCATCTAGGATGGCTGGAAACGAATTAAGCATTGATCACATGATGCGCAAGTGCGCAAAGGCAAGCGAGAGCAGACCTTGTTTGTTTTTGAGCATTGATCCCGTCTTTGTCAACAGGAGAAATGTCTGGACATTCGGATTGATTAACTTGGACGCAGTTGGCCTTGCTCAGACAGCAACCCATACTGACATCTCGGTGCTGCTTCTTATATTTGCTTGTCTTGCTGTTAGACAATTCATCCCAGCATATAAGAATAATCCTCACAGTTCTACTGAGCAAACAGCACAACAGAAGCAGTTAGCATTCCAGGTACTCACTCGCCCAATGCAAACGAAAGCCATACTTTCAACACATCCACAGGTGTGTTCCGCAATGGCCGAGCTGTCTAATAGAAGTATTTGGCAGCAGATGTAGAACTGCCTGATATTTATTTCCTACTACTTGTCTATAGCGATGCAATAATGAAATAACTTGCACATATCATCATTCATTATCTTTAAACGAATTCGAATCGATTTTAGTTAGTGCTACTGGACCTCAATTGTCCGATTATCGAATGTCGTATTGATGTCACCAGTCTATCTCTAGAAAAAGCTAATGATACACACATTGACATGGTGTACAATGCAGCCTCACGATGATCATATCATATTAATTTTAGCCAAGCAGCGACCGTCGTCAGTAATGGCTTATTTTCAGCCAAGATGGAAGAGGAACCCTGATGACATGGAAAGCATATTGACTGGACTCCTCAATCATTTTGTACCGATATTATTCGGCCTGATGCGAGGCCCTATATTGGGTGGTTCCTTCGGCGTATGGTGCTGAGGAGAGGCTCCGTGATTAGATTCTGCCGAATAACTCATGAATTTTAGATGCAGGCTGTCTCAGCCCATCGTTGAAATATGAATGCAGCGGCTTACAAATCGCGATTTTTTTCTTCTTCTATCAAAGAACCTATACTTATTATAAACTTGTAGCTTATCAATTAGGATCCTTAACGAGGGAGGCAATAAATGGCCAAGGTGTATGGTAGGAACGCATGCGTGGGGGAGGAAGTTGGTTGACATCGGAGCCTCGTACCTTTTGACGACACGGAAGCCGTTGACCGGGGCATGGCGTGTTGCGGCCCAATTTGTGAGATTGAATTGTGATATACACACGCGCATGCGCAGATAAAGCAACAAAAATAACCAAGCGAATGAAAAATTCACGTGATACAAACAGCGACACACCAATTAGGGAATTGTGGTTGCAAGGGTGAAACACCATTATACGCAATTTTGAATGTGAGATCTGATTGGAAACATGTGCACAGAGAGGATTATTGCTATGCTATAATATGATTATTGTTATGATAGAATTGGTCATTGTTGTGTAATCATTCGTAGTTGATATCTTGATTCGTTATTCATTGAACAATTCTTGGATTGGGTGGTTATTGTCAGGGCGCATGCATGAAAGCGAAACAGGTCACATAATGAATTATGACAATTGCTTGTGCTTTATGGGAGGGGAGATCGACAAGCGCATAGATCACCGCTCAAGTGGCCTGTCAGACACACGCAGGTTATATCTACCAGTGACAATGGCACCTGTCTTGTGTTTAAATACCAGGAGAGTTTTCTCGAAATTTGAGCATACCTACCGATTTGATTCCCTTGTTCGATGCTATCCGATCCTATGGAACACCGTATCCGGTCGTCCGTTTGGGCTCCATTTCCATCACCACGTTTTGTTGGCTATTTTTTTCTCGAGCGAGTGACGGGTGCCGATCAGCGCAGGCCTGGAAAAGGGGCTTCACCGCGGCTGGCTCCTTTTTCCTTGGTGGTCGCTGACGCATGCGATTACAATTAGAGCTCAGTGCACAGTCTCCTCTGCATCAAGTCGTCCTTCTTTCTTGATCATGCATAATTTTGCGTTGCGATGGGTCATAAAGCACGCGACAGGGAAATGCAGGAAATAGCTTTCCATATTTTATTGAAGTCGGCGCGAAATAAAAAGAACGCAGTCAACAGGCGTCGCTAATTCGCAGATCCTTACGTGTTCACGGATCGTTAACCGTCCCGGCAAGGTCACGTGGTGCTATCACACCTGGGGGGCCCATATGTCAGGCGGCGTCCCACCTGTACCAGCGTTTAAGTCCTGGATTATTCAGTGATACAAATGATCCCGGTATTACGGAAAGCCAAGCTGTGCATAATGATGAAACATCTTTGCTTGCCGTGTGTTGCTTTTAATAAAGCGCTGTTGCCGCAGAATCGTGGTCGCTCTGCCAGATTAGCTATTCTCCCGATTAGACCGACAGATGCGACAGATCCATCATCTCTGTGTTTTCCTTAAACGTTCAATATTTGCCGCTTCCTAATTGCCGATTCCTCATTTGGTCAAATCGAACAACGTCATCTGTCTTCACTATTGGCCAAATTATTGGCAGCTTGCCAATATATCTGCTGGAAACGCTGATCAATTTGCGAAGTGTGATCTCGTATATCAGGATTATATCCCTGCAATGATTCAATTGGACCAATACCTTTTTTTTCGTTATTATTATATTTTTGTATTATTGTTATTATTATCGTTGTTTTTTTTTGTTATTTATTATATATAAAAAATTTTTTTTTTTTTTTTTTTTTGGGGGGGGGGGGTGGCATCGTGAACTGGATTGTGAAATTTGCCCAACGTTCCCAAACAGCGTCACTAACTGAAAATTCGATTCAAATTGAGCCCACAAAAACTCGGAGAAAGAGACACGCACCCGAAAAAGAGAAAGCAGCGCTACTCATTACCCCGTGCGCATGCTCAGCTCGGGGAAACAGCGCGGAGTAAATCCGACGCTGAACAGGCAATCTCGGAGCTGTCAGGCATAGATGCGATCAGGACACGCAGAAGCAGCGAGGAGTCATTACACAGTGCAAGTACAGCCTATGAGGTCGTTAGCTATGCTTAACTACTCATAGTACACGGTTAAAACATTGAGAAAAGTGACTGATCCGATATGAAGATATTATTGAACGCTGTTTGACAGATTATGTCAATTTGTGTGTCTGTGTTGTGATGTTTCGGGTTCCGATGAAATTCTTGTATCTGATGTGTCAGTGTTATATTAGTTTGTGATTGACAGGACATCCAACGTGGCATTAATTTCTGCTTACCACCACAAGGTTTTTCCAATGTTCCAACTTTAGATCTTTTAGATGCATCACATTTTAGTTTTAAACCCTGACGCAGATAACACAGCTGTTATTGAGAAATAATGCCACCCATATTTCTAGATACGAGATTTCGAGATCAAAGACATCAGCATTGTTCTATTGAGAATTGCATCAAACAGCGAGATTTAATCCATTGGGAGATGAAGTCAAACGATGATATAAAGGAATGATGAGAAGAACAGCACACGCGACAGCAAATGGAGTGTGCTCTTACGGCACCCATGAGTACACCATTTCAAAGCTGCTTCTAACAATGCAAGGCCAACCCTGCTCTTTCATGCCAAATTTGTTCTCCAAACTTTAGACCTTTGCTTTATAAAGATGTTGTGTTATTATTGGGCTATATCGACAAATCCGCCCTGACTGTCTTCCCCACCCGCAGGTATTCCTTTCTCTACGTTGCTCCGTTTCCCCAATTCTGGCTTATTAAAGACACAATGCCTCACATTCTGTAGCCAATAACCCTCTCACGCAATGTCCTGGAAAACAAGCTGTTGTTTTCAGCCATCGATTCCAGGATACGATGTGAGCAGCCCAATATTGGGAGCGCCTACCTGTCTTGGAATCGATGGCATAACATCTGCACGACACCATTGATCTCTTAATACATTAAAAATAGTCTTTAGTTAGTGACATTGCTTCAAACCATCGCGAGTTCTTATATGTTCATCGGGAAGTTATGTTTCGTGATCGACACACTATTCTATGCCTGGCTACTAGTATGAACTTACTGGAGTAGAAAGTAATAATATATTCCGATATATGGAATCTGGGGCCTTGAAGAAAAACCCACTGACTTTGATCCTCATAAAGGTTGCCCTATTAACCGAGAGGGCAGTCATTTGTAGGGTGAGTCGGTAGTAATTTCTGTGGTCAAGATGTGAATAATTCCTAATTAATAATAATTACTAATTAATTTTTGCGATTAAATAGTGTTGACAATCCCACCACCTCTATAGCTACTTTAGTATGTGACAACCAGCAACTAATGCTTCTAATCCTTCTGAATCATTAAGTGTAAAACCAAAAGTATCAGACTTATAAATACAATTACCTGCACAAGAGTGCATGGCACGGATAACGGCAGTGGAATTTACAGGAATTAAGTGCTCTTGAATGCTACTCAAAACCAAATATGACGCAAAAAAAAAAAAAAATAATAAAAAACAAAATCCCCAGCTAGTGCAAAACCGAGCTTATTTGGATGACGCCCTTGCATCAAGGGCCGAAGACCAACAAAAGGCGACTCTTAAGCGGTTAATTCTCAGCAATAGTGAGGGATCAATCACTGTTTTCTCACCAGAAGAATGAACCTCGAATGCTATCGCCAGCAAACAGCTGAGACCGACACTGATTTCCTTCGAGAAGCCAGACCCACGTCACATCGAGTTGGAGATTGGAGTACGAGACGGCACCCTCAAAGGGCGTATTGACCATTGGGGCATTGGGCAGTATAGTCCGAGATTGGTTTGCACAATGATTTTGGGTGTTTAATTATGCCAGTTAAAGGAGCTGGATTATTAACTTATTAATTTTAATTGTGAAAGGATCGAGCTATTAATTGTAATGATTTAAGGGATAGTTTATAAAGAGCAATGGTAATATGTGTGGGCCATTAATTGTATCGGCGAAACGGGTCGGTTAATAATTATAATGGTGAGAGTGTGGGTTTTTGATATTTAAATGTTTGAGCTATTAATTGTATTGGTGAAAGGGGGATTCATTCTAATAGTTAAACGGGTGGTTAGTAATTGAAATAGTGAAAGAGTGGGTCATGTATTGTAATGGTTCAACGGGTGAGTAATACATTGTACATATCAAAGGGTGAGTTATAGATCGTTGGCATGCTGTCACCAATTAAAACAAAAATGCGAGTTCAAAAGCGAGAAACGTGTAAGTTTAATACTCAAAGAATGAAACTATGTGAGCGGGATATGGAGGTGGATGTGTAGGGAAGGGTTGATCGTTGATGATGATGACAACAGTGGAATGATATACATGTAACTATGATTGGTGAAGTGGGTGGGAAGGGGGTTATTGATATTTAGCAGACATAACAATTAGGCATAGTGCATCTTGTGGATTAGTTGTTTATAATATATGCTTTGGCCCTTTTAGTGAAGGGGTCCGTTGAGTGCGTATTGCATGGAAAGCAGTTGATTTGTTTTGTGACCATGTACCTTTCGTCTTCAATACATCGAGTGAATTGAAAAGTGAGTATCAACGATGATACTAAGAGTCTTTGTAGAGCGCTCGTTCTGTATATGCCAAGCAAGTAGCTCGGTGGCTACAATATTTGAGCAGTAGCTCAGAGGCTACAATCAAGAATTCGGGCATAAGGTGAATTAGAATGGGGGACTTTATAACCAAAGAAATCAATATTTATGATTTATGGGCAGCGGAACACTTCTGTGGATATTGCGTTTTACAAAATGAAATATTTTTATTTGAATATTTATTTTCGGTATTGAAAAAAAAAATAAATAAAAAAAACCCCTTTCTTCGGATCTGAATATCCGAAGTGTCTATCGGGTTTTCGGATATCTGATATCTGATATCGGATTCGGATATCTGTGCATCCTTAATTGGTTGTAATGGAATGAGCAACACACTATGCGTAAACAATAAAGGTAAATATAATTGATTGTTTGGATACATACTGATAATTATAAGAAATCCATTGTATAATTGTGAAAAAAAAAAAAAGAAGTTTTAAATAATTACGCGTACAGAGGTAGGCAATAAACTGTTATGTGCAAACACGAGATGGGTATTTCACTAGGGTGATTAAAGGGATGGGTAATTCCTTACTATGGCCGAATGAGTGAGCAATTAATTATGGATAAATGGAAGGGTGATTCATTGCTGCAGTAAAAGTGGGCGGGTAATTCATAGTTGTGGGATGAGCATGATAGACCTTTACGGCTCCTTCTAACCCTCTTTGGTGATACAGACACCGTAACAGGATACCCATATACATTACGTTAAATGCTCTTATCAATAAATCCCATGGGTTTTTCATTCCGCATGCTACCGTATACGGCACTACACAACTCCAGCCTGGCAGTTGGGTTGAGTCTCCGACTAATTATAATAATGACGCAATATAATTATAATCCACAATCAATATGTTTGTGGACCGATACGGCCTCAAACTATTGAAATTTTGACCTCGTCGGTCGGCAAAAGAATTTCAGTCAGGCAGACTGAGGCAGTCTCTTTCCGCTCATGCATGCACTTGTGTGCAAATGTCGTCGCTCTTGAAATGGCATTGCAGCATCGATGACGTCATAACACGGGCGTTTGACTCGTGTCACTCGCTTATCCTAAGGTAGACCTGAGTGTGACTTGCGAGACTGTTCACTGAATTAGTGTTGTGAAATCGGGATCGCGCACCCAGACATTTGGTCAGGTAGCTTCTGAACTCGTTTGCATGCAGTAGATGATAAAAGGGACCCAGGACGAAGCCTTGGGGGACCCTGATTCCGTGTATGGTGGCGCCCTGGTTGGTGTAATTGTTGCGCAATATAATAAATAATAATGCGGTTGTTCTGATATCAAGTGATGAGGTTGAGGTCACCCCCTTTGGGAAAATGATGGTTTGTGTAGAATATATTGACGGTCAATTTGGACGAAAGCTTGCAAAATAACAAAAAAGACAGATGATAATAGAATTGTTTGCTTTTGGAAAGATGTAAAATGAACCATATTTTGACTATCTAATGTGAACGAACATGTAGATATTTTCTCCGACTGTCGTCAAATGTGAATCATTTAATATATAATATTAATATATTAATATATAATGTTAAACAGTATGCTTCATCTATATGCATCGTAAGCTTATCAAAAGTATTAGCTCATCTATAAACTACTAATTGTACTTGTCATTTAAAAAATAATAATAATCAGTCATGCAGTATTGGCGTTGGAGAAGTTTTAAGGCACCTTTCCTTTGTTGGAAATTTAGTCGAAGTAGACCATATTGGGTCATTTATGAAAACATTTATTCACCTATTGATTCTGCAGATTTGCCATGTTCATTATATTTATACAGGTCAAATGTTTTGAGAGGTATACTACGAGGGTTGAAGGTCAGTGCCACGAATGTTCGATGCATGAACAATTTAGAGGGTGTCCTGTGTAAATGATTATATTATTATTATATATAATTTATTTATGATTATTTATATTACATGTAGATAAATGATATAAGGGATTGATCATGAATGAATAGTGATTAAACTGTCTGGTCGATTAAAGCTGATCACACAGTTACAGTGATATACACGTATGATCGATCATTCTGCTAAAAATGTGCGTTAGTCTCCATGCTCTTGTCAATTTAGTATCAATGCTTTGTGGATTCAGCTCATTCTACGTACATTACAAATTATCCCATAATAAGCTTGTCTTGAATCATCAATATGTATTATGCAATACCAATAATAATTTTAATCAAACATTTCAACTAATCAAAAACATGGTCTAGCTGGTAGTCTTTTGTTTGAGTTGTAGACCTTTGTTCGTCGTAATCTCGTGTCTAGCCTTCTCTGCTTCTGTCCTTCTTCAAGTGCATGAGTCCACATCCCACACAAAGTCCCGATGTTGCCATAATCATAACACATCAATAGGTGACCAAAGGCGAGAGAATTTGACCTTGCTTTAAAGGCAAATCCCGCTATCACCCATTACTGTCATGACAAGAAGAGTACTCGAATCTCCTGGGTAATGCATGTCGACGACTTCGAGTCCCCTCGACAGCAATCGCAAGTGCCCTGCAGCGTCTAGCCTGCAGAAGCACGAACTTGACTCTGTTTTTAGTTTGACATACGTGTAGGTCCATTGTGGTCTCGTGATTCAGTTGAGAAGTTTTAAATATTTTCGGTTCTCAAAGGCCTCAGCGAACAGCCCTGATGACACCATATCGCATTTGTTAAAGTTTCACAGATCATTGCCGCGACCTTGGAGCGACCTCTGTTATAGATGAATAGCCATGGTCATTGAACTGAGCAGTGATTTCTTTACCAACGGAGCGCGAAATAGCGATGGAGGAGTGAGGCCCTGATATAAACGGACACTTCTATCCTCGACTTGAATTACTAAAGACCTCTCGCCGCCGCTTATGTATTCAGAACAGATCTACGCTATCCTCACTCGTTGATAAGAGGTGTTGCAGAGTCTGCTTCTCTCTTTGTGTCTCTTGTTACCGATGAGGGTCTGTTGAGGGCCGAGACACCATTTTTGAACAGTCTGGTTTTTAGACATCGATGTCACCGCGGCTGGTATTCATCCGAGTCAAATAGTGGTGAGGGCCCAATTTACCGTACAAAAAAAATGATGATTGATATCGGTTTGCTTGTTTTGAATTATATTCAAAATCTTAATATGGCTGTTTTTTATATATATTTTTTTTTTCTTTCTGAGGTATGGATGGATTTTGATTGATTTTGCATTATTAATGATTGATATGTGTTACCATAAGTTCAACAAAAAGTAAAACCCAACAAAAGAAGAACAAAAGTGTTATGTTGTACAGACCGCTTGTCTCTAAGTTGAACAAATAAGTACATTTGTGACTGTGAATCCCCAAAGAGCATAGCACAGTCCGGTCCGGACAGAGTCATTGCTCATGCAATTATACAGCTCAGTAAATCTCTCACGTCGTGAAACATGCATGTGGCATTTTCGGACAATCGTGTTTGCTTTGTTTTCGTTTTCCCACTGGGGATGACCACTAAGAGTTCTCATGTATAGTTGATGGTGTGTCACCTAGAAATACACCCCCCACGAAAATTGCTCTTTGTCAGGGTTGGCTAATCTTGTGACCGATGAAAACCATGATGACAGAGAAATTAGGGTTCTTTTACAGCTTTAATAAGGCTACAAATGTTAAAATATTCTAGGCTTAATAATTAACCAATACATATTTGTTTCAAACGAGAGGGTTTATTATACTTAACGATAGAAATTTATCCCATTATATAACAGAATAAATGATCATTATTGCATAATGGGGATCATCTATGGGTTATACTGGTATCATTAAGTATAATGTAACCTCTCGTTTGAAAGAAATATATATTGGTTTATTAATAAGCCTAGAATAATTCAACATTTATAGCCATATTAGAGCTGTAAAAAATGTCAGTAAAATTCTTAGGAGATACCGAAAAGGTTTTGTACAGGCCTGATTGCATTGGTAAAGCATTGAAAATGAGGTGCAGCAAGCCTGGAACCCTGTCGAGTTCCCAGGTCACCAATCATACTGAGCGTGTTATGCCATATAATTATTTATCATTTACCTCAATCTGACTAGATTTACTGTTGCCGTCAATATTATCAAATATGTTCGAGGAAGACACAAATGATCAGAATGGCACTGGACATTTTAAATACTAATCATGACATAAATGCGATAACAACCCAAGCTGTATATATAATTATCGTATCGAAAGTTTCCAGGTTGCATACAAGAAATAGGCATGCAATGTGTACGTGAGCGGAATTGACCATTTCCCAGGAATACTGAGTGAGTACATGTGCTTGGGTTCTGTTTCATGCCAGCTAATGAGCACTGATCCAGGGATCTGTATTTCATTGACCAGAAACGGGTTGTTTCCAGGTAGCTCCGCACTCATAAACTAAGTAAGCTGATCAAAGAGGCGGTGAACGCCATGCTCCATGCAGTCTCATCAACGTTCCAAATAAACCAAAGGTTGCCCCAAAGAGAATGAGCAATGCAAAACACTTGCGCAATAGATAATACGTATGCGGGAATATTATGATTTTGTGGATCACCTGGTTGTGACTGAGCTTTGACAGTTGTCAATGGCGCTTGTGAGCTTGTAAACATCGGTAGGCCTAATGTTCAGAACGGAAAAACAAAATCGGAAGAAACAATTTGAATTCTAGAGGGCTCTCAGGAGAAAATGAGACCAGGGACAGAAAATAAGGTCTTCATCGGTCTTGGTCATTTCAACGACTTCTGGGAAACGAATTGCCGTCTGGTGTGGCATATATACGGGCTGATAAAGACCGAACGCTGTCGCTAACAAAGATGGCCGCTACCATATAGCACCCACTTCCGTTTGTGAAGACGTTTCTCTATCGCTGCGAATAATAATAAAAACCTTGGAATGTTGATCACACGACTTCAGTAATTGTCACGCAGCCTGAGCTAATTTTGGAGGATGCACAAACAAAAAAGTCTTTTGCCGATTGCCTTAATCTGCTTTGATCAGTTTCATCGATTCTGATTGGATTTTGGTGTTTTTTTTTTTTTTGGTGTGTGTTGCAGGGGTAATCAATATATAGAATGATTCGAAGTCTTGGATTTATATCTGCTCTCTCTCCACCAGCCACGGTATGTGTTGGCTGATTATCAACCTGTATGTCTATATTATGGAGATAGAAGTCATTTGGTACACGCGCGTATGTGCTAAGGCTTGGTATAATTAGATATGACTAACCCATTCATCTTCGTATGCAATTTTGCGGACTTGCTGAACTTACAACCGTCAATCACAGTGGAACAAAGAGTTCTGTTGAAAAAACTAGGTGACCTGGTTACCTGTTCTTGCAATAATTAAAACCTTGTTCAGTGCAGAAATACATGTGTGCATGTATACGCCAACGCATGGGCGATGAGTCAATTTGTTATGGGACATGTGGTCTTGAGCAACACGTGATAAGATTTTATCGCGCAAAAACGAAATGCAAACGTCCTGTTGGCATTATCTGATATTGTCTCAGTTTGAAGAAGAACAAGCATAACACGAATGACATTGTCGCTGTTTTTCGTTTATTTTTTTCAAGTGAGTGGTTGGGGTTGGGTTCACGGGGTGCAGAAGACCAGATCGTGGTTGCGTGAATCATAAGGGATACACATTAAAATTCAAACGGGGTGCTCAAGTCTAAGACACATACTCAATATAGACCGTGGACCTTAAACCGTTAACAGTGGAAGCCGCGAGATAGACGTATTACTTTCGGCAGTCCTGGACTTTTGATAAGGGACATCTCGCACTCTTCGCGTTTTGAGCTATTCTACCTGAGTAAGAAATTCGTATTTTTAATTTTTAATTCACCTTGAGATTATTCATATCTGGCGGATCGTTTCAATGTTGGCCTCTTCTCATTAGGAAATCCAAAATAATCGATCTAAACAGGTTCCCGAAATGAACAACGGACCTCCTTAATCGAAGCCACGAATTTAATGCACTTAAAGGGATGGGGAACTGAATTTTAAGTGATGTTCTATTGACCCATAGCACCAATTGATAGCATTCCGTGCCAAAAACAACATGCCTGGATGCAAGTGTAAGGAAATAATGCATTCCGAATATCGGGGTTAACATTGCGCCTATGGGAGAATGGCTTCCATTACGAAGTATAGGAGGCAAACGTCAGCTGAGGGCTTGCCGTGATTGGTCCCGTTCCCCTCGTGAAGCTATCAATTTCAGCCAATCAGAGCAAATCATCTTCGCCATAAAAGGACATCTTTGTTGTTTACGAAACGAAAGCGCATGCGTGGTGCACTCTGGCTGACCTTTTTACTGTTTCAGGATGAGAAACATGGTAGGTGTCCTAGAAAATCGCTTGTTAAAATAAGAAAAATAGCGAAAAATATTTTTTTTTTGCGCCTGACTGGTGGCAAAATGGTTATTCTATCTATTCCCGAAAAGAAAATAAAAAATATCCAGGGGTTTAGTCGCAGGACACGCTGATATGACGAGGCCCATTGTAAAAGACGGGGAACTCGAAGTTTCATCACAGCTCCTGACGTCACGCCTAATTAGCAATATATCTCCCGCGAAATCGTTAGGGATGATATTCCTTGTGTGGGCCAGGCATAGGAATCATTTTTGGTGCATCAAATAACGACTCAAAGTCCATTTTTAACCAGTTCTCCCTCCCTTTAACAGAAAGTGAATAAAACAAAAGAGTGCGTTATTCGATTTCATCCGATGGTGTTCATTCATTTCCCCCTTTTCTTCAGCGGTGATCTCAGATCTCTGTATATGAGAATATTCAGACGGTTTTCTGTCTACATTTTCACCAAATAATTTTTAAATTATCATTCTTATGGTTAGCGCATGTTGGACGGCTCTTCTCACTAATCTTGATGTGGACTCAATTGCAGGCAATGCAGGGTCTGCCAATCCCCGAATCCTGATAAACATTTTTGAATACCCCGACTAACAGATGACTTTGATACCGGTAGCCAATGAAATTGACCTGAAGGATACACCAATTAATATTTACTTATAAGTATTCAGACCTTTGAAAAATCTGCATTCTGAGGAGGCTGACACATTCTTGAAGGGTACTATGTATCCAGAAGCCTTCTGGAGCGTGGAGTAGATCCAAAGGGCACAGACCGCCAAATCGGATACAGTGTACCAAACACGCAACACATGCGTCAGCGAGCAGAAGAAACCAGGTCAGCAGGTCTACCATGAATTGACTCCTTCCTGGATTCCTACTATTAAAAAACATACTATCATATATGATTATTAGTATGATATAGCATATGATCATAATACTAAGGCATCTTCAGAGGATATCATCCTATATAATCATGCTACCATCATATACTATCATATTATTATCATATATCATCATGTCATCATGTGATATCACCTTATATCATCATATAATCGAATCAACCTGTATGATCAATTAAATTGATTATTATAATCGTATAATATCATCAGATATGATCATCCTATACCATCTTTAAAAAGTAAGTACTCAGCAAATAGTACAATTATGCATAGAGCAGTCCTAAAACTTTGCTTCTCAATAACTTGAGAAGTTGCTCTCTTTCCTCTTCACCCATGGGTGTCATATTATTCCGAGCAGGACCCTTTGCATATTTTGATATGTGGTAATATGTAATATTGTGTTTTGTACTGTATATATGGTGGCACAAATATATGATGATATATGATGGTAAGATTACGATAATCTATTTTGGCGAAGTGAAGACACACACATCATAATATTTTATACCATTATGTATACCTTTATACAATTAAGACTGTTTCTTATTTTTATTCCCAAGAAGGTGGTAGTCTGTAACGTTTCTATCAATTTAACTTGTATTTATTTAAAGGTTTAGTTTAGTTGTTCTGTCAGTATTATTTAACGAAAATATTATCATCGACAGATTTCTCCCATATTATCCTCATAGACGCATCAAATAATATAAAATAAACATGTTTGTCAGATTTTGATGAAATTATTATAAAATAGTAAAATGGAGCCCAGAAGAGAGCAACAGTACTAGCTTAAGTGTATGTCCCTTCAGGTAATCAAACATTAATGAAAACTGGAAAACATTACGTGAATTACACAACTACATGTCAGACACATGTTAATGTTAATTTGCATGTATGTGTCAAGTTTTATTGAAATCATAGAATCCAAAGTAGATCTAACGGACCGTAAAAAGTGTCCGCAATAATTTTACGGTATTTTTACGTTTTGACAAAATGTTATGCAACCAGATGATTCGGGTTCAATATTTTATTTTGCCAAAAAAGCAAAACTTAGTCCTTTATTGGGATTTTGTGGTATTGTGTTAGAAATGTGACTATTATCAAATCATCTTTCCTCATTTATGCATCAATATGTGGGTACAGCCAATATTTTGTCATTCTAAAATATTCCTTCAGACATTTATTGTGGCATAAACTAAAGTATATGATCAGTAAGGCAAACATTTAAGGCAACAACAGATGCCTCCGGAATATGTATTTTCTATATAATACAAACATTCAACATATGCGGCGAATTAATTATTTTCATTGGCTGCGTGTCAATTTTGATAGAATAGTGAAAAATGGGCGGGTATTTTCAATGCACCGCCCTAGCGCGATTTCCTTGTTAAAAACTAAATTTGTTGTACACATAATTATAGGAACACCGATAGACAAGCAGTGTATTTAATTATAATCAGTTATCGGACGTTGCGGAAAAGTGTTAAGAGAGACCACAAAATCAAACGCTCGGCCCCCGTTATGAAGCTTTGACAGTAATATCGGTAGAAGTGCACTTAATCTAAAAAATATATATGCCAGGAATATGAGAAAGCTACGTATGATCTTGTGAATAGTTGCGCTATCTAACTTCCAAATTTTACGTCCCTAGCATTTTGTGTTCTATGTTAGGCCGAGAACTTAAACTTTTCGAACAACCCTCGCATATTATCATAAATAAGTTAGTATATGTTGCATGAGTAGGAGTGAGAGGGCTGACAAAACCGGCGGGCTCCTGTCAAGGTCTCGTATCAAAAAAAAAAAAAAAAAAAAAATAAAAAATGTTCCAAAAGGCACTCACTTCAGCTAATTATAAGTTGCTCTCAATGTTTTAATATAAAATTGAAGATAAATCGGCGTTGCATGTTTAGTAATTTTCAGATCGCGATCATAAATGGATGCAATTTCTATATAAATATAAGATGGAACGCTGATTTCGAACGACGATTATCAATGGTTTAGCTCTTTGTAAGTTGGCATATGGATCAGAAATGTAGTTATTATCCCAATAATGACAATTATCATAATACTCATAAACTCATATTGATTAAATAATAGCATTTAAGTGTGTTGAAAATTTGCAGTGAGTGATGTAAAATAAGATCCTAAGTAAAACTCGCCCACCGCTCTGCTTACAAGTACATGTACTTCAGTTTAACTTAAATGTCATCCAAATTTGGGCCAAATTAACCAATATAGCAATTTCCCATTCGCATAAACTGTCATATGTGTGGGTACATTCCGATCAACTAAATTTACGTGTGCAGGCAGATATTTAGGTCACATATATATTGCTCCATCATCACCCACCAACTTGATTAAGTGTTCTGATTTGAATTTTTGTACAACATGCAATCACGAATCCACCTTCAGCTAATTTCGCATGTGCAAACAGAGCCATTCACGCCCGTCCGAGATGACGAATCGGCGTTCGTAGGAGCAGCAGAGTATCCGACGACCATCGCAGGCAGGAAAGCGGGGGTGCTTGATGTGAATGTGTATGTGACCGACACATGATAACATTATCTGCATAAAACTATGAGTACCTAATCAAGCGAAAGAGTTGTAAAAAGGTATGCAATGCAACAACGTATTAAAACAAAGAAGCATTGATATATTAACGCTTCTGTGATAATGACATCGACATATTCTTTCGTACTTGATATTTCTCTCGTAGACCTCTGTACGTGACGTACGTTATGATTATACGTACGTGGACAGAATACAGAATCTGAATGCGAACGTTGTGATTTCATGTCGGTGCAGCAGAATAAAAAGTGCTGTATGAAATTTAGCGTCTTGTTCTTTGTAGTACAAGCACATGACTTATTCTAGAAATGTCATAGCGGCATTTTTCTTTCTCACAATTTGTACCGTTCGTCACTTTCGACAGACAATTATGCCGACACTGCATGACGAAAGGGCAAGTTTGCACTCCGCATTCGGACAGAAGAATCTATATAAAGGTCAAACGGAACACATGTGTCCATGACGTATGCCTTAATAGTTGAAATAATAAGGTTAACTCGTGTTTTGAACTACAATGGGTATCCAACACAGTGCTGAAGCCTATACCTGCCTGATCGTCACAGATCGAGAGATTATTAGCGCAATCCATACATCTTGGTAAGTATCATTTTGAGTATACTGAAGGGGCCTACCTGATAGCAGTGATAGCGGATGCAGGGAATTCTCCTACTATTGCTACGGATCAGTGCAACGGAATTGCTCCGCATTATCTGCTGGGTATTGATTATGAAAGATATAGGCCCGAGTTTAAAATCAAATTTTACTAAAGATCAATAATAATCACTGAAATATCGCCAAATTCGCTAAATATGCGCTTCAATTAATCATTCCAGCGCTAAATAATAATTTCCTGACCTCAATTTCTTGGTATAAAAGCGACACGAACAGTGCCAATTCGCTGCTTCAGATTTCCCCGTCATATCGGTTTGGTTCATTTTTGGAATATTGAAATTGTGTCAGAGGACAACGCTTTCCATCATGAACCACAAAACAGACATCTATTGTACAATCTGTTCATGAATTAAGTCTGCTGATATACATGTTAATTTTCTGATAGTTCACTTTTTCCGTTATTGATTTCTAATATATATTTCTATTCATATTCTATTTCTATTTCTATTCATAAATCTATACATAATGAAATAATTATTTCCAACCCTCATTGACTTATGTATCTTTCCTTCTTTTTTTTTTCACCTTCATTTCGTCCATGTAAGAAGAAAGTGTGAAACAAACATGCACCTGTTGTTCGAATTAAATACTTACAATGCATACCTTTACCTATAAATTATATTATATGGTAATTGTGATTTCTCGTATCGACAAACACATAGCTATTGTGACAGGCATAATTACTCGTACAGTGTTACTATATTATATCACGCTGGTGTCGATTTACTATTTACTATTTAATTTTTAATTTTAGTATTTAATTAATTGAGTACACCCAACAATCGGCACCAACGTCAATTTAATTGAAATAGAATTGTTAGGAATAGCAGCATGGAATGTTAGACTATCCATACCACGTATTAATTTATCTTATCTGTGTGTGCTTTGTATACTACGACCTGTTTTGTAACTCTTTCTCGGAGCAGTGCCATTGAAAAGCATTGAACTCTTTAACATGGGTAGAGAGACTATACTTGTGGCCCACTCTGTATAAACGGTATTTATACAGATAATATTTTTTATAATTACTAGTAAAAATAGTTTTGAATCACCCTGAACATATAGAAAATACAAGTGCGTTATGATTCATTCCAGTCCAACGTAAGAAGTACAGGGAGCCGACGACTAGGATTTCGTCCGGGAGATGATTAATAAAAAGTATAACATTAAATGCGTGTGTACGTCTCATAATATTATAGGACTTGGACTAGTATAAGTTACTTCATAAGTTACCTTGCATTGATCAAGAATGCTTCGTGTAACACAAGCAGACCTACGAGGAGGGTATGCGTACGTAATTGTGAAGTAGCCAGCCTACGCAAGACATACACGGTCGTAAGTAGTTGTCGTATCATCTTGAAAGATGGAGTAATATATTATCCTACGAGTCGTGTGTGCTCATCCCTGCATGAGTGCACGTGTAGAAACTACATTGTTAGGTTGATACAGCTTCTGAGTCCCCTGTGATGCACCCACACATTATGATATATTTAGTATATACGGTTGCTTTACATTTCAGAGAAAAGCGATGCAATTCAGTTTCAATTCCTGCTTAATCTATACACACGTGGGAGAAGACTTAATCTTATAATTAAAGTACGGACATGCTATTCAGTGGGTTGAAAGCGCGCGTCACCTTGGAAACATGATACAAAGCTGACACACCAGGGCGACTGTGCCGCTAAGCTGTCTGGGTTTTATGGGTCTGTGAATAAGTTAGTTGGATTGTATGGTGGCCTGGACGGATCAACCTTGTGTAAATTGTTCAATTCTTTCTGTTGTTCTTTTTACGGCTCATCACTGTGGTCCTTTAATGCTTCTTCATTTGATAATATTTGTGTTCAATGGAACAAGCCGTCCGCCGCATTTTGAACGTTCCTTACAGAACACACACCTGGTTACTTGGCCCGCTCCTCGGCACACGCCATATATCTCACCAGCTGAAATGTCGATTTTTGAAATTTTTCCAATCTATGGGTACATGTAACAATAGAGTTGTAAATATTCTGCATCGATTGTCTGTCAATTCTTGTAATACTATACTTGGTTCCAATTTTGCCTCTTTGCGTTATGAATTCAAAGTCAATGTGCACTCTCAGCTGTCATTGAATATCGCACAAATGCATAGTGTTTATGATGCAAAATTAAGTTGCCATGCTGATGTTATTAAGTTTGTTGTGGAATTGTTTGATTTACTTTCATGCCATTCTGATTTTGTATTACATAGTTTCAATCGTAGCGATATCCTTTTCATGCTACATACTGTTTGCATATCATAACGCTTTCTGTTAATTAATATTTGACAGATATTTTTCATCCCGTTTTTTTCCTTTTTTTTCGATCTGTACATTTGGTACGAAAATAATGCATATATAAAGGTCATCATGCAGTTTATTAGTGTTAATGCCAACCGGTCTGTGGCATTTTTATACAAAGTTTTGGTCAGCATTCAATTCGTGTCTTTTCAGTGCATACCCCAAATGTGGTTTTAACCAAAGAATCGCCAAAGAATGCACCAAAGTATACAACGAATTAGCCCTATGTACATATTATGGCTGATCCCGATCGCCCGTCGTACAAAAAGTTGAAAACTGAATATTTTTAGAAGAGTCAACAACTAATGACCTGAGATGTGATTAGCATGGGTGTTTTGTGGTGTATTCATGTGAAAATTAGCAGGCTTCATATATTGTAATAATATTGCTGGTGAAAGGCGATTTTTTTCATAAGGATAGGGACAAACCGTGCGTATGCTGCATATTTATGCGGCATTGGAGCATCCCAGCAATGATTGAGAGCAATACTACAATGCCCATTATATGCTCGTGCACCATTAGAGTGCGTTTTGAAACATCCTACGGAACATAATGATAACTTGCTTTGTGTCAATGTCGTGGAGGCTGAAATGTGTGGCGCAGATCAGATCACTTGCATAGATGACTAAAAGTTATCAGATCATGTATCTCTATCGTGTATACCAACGACGCAATTCCATTGCATTGATCATAGGGAGTCACCAAAACAGTGCAAGGATATAACCAAAAAAAAAAAAAAAAAAAAAAAAAAAAAAATCGATGATAGTGAAAGAGCTTCTATAAAAACCGGATATTAGACCTATGCATTTGGCAAATTCATTCAATGTCAATTTCAGAGGTGTACTTGAGAGAAATTCAAATTTATGCAATCCACAGACACAAAACACAAAATGAATAGCTCATTTACGGATGATATTCCGCATTCATTTTAGAGTACAATATCATAGGTTGGGCTGAGCATACGTAAAAGTCAGTGTAATTCACTATTTACGGTTACAGACTCACATTTTTCCACTTAAATTATTGGCCCAAATTATTTCAATGTTATCTTCGTATAATCGCCATTATTTTGATAAAATCAAGTGTGTTTCTTTTAAAACGATACAGGTTGGTAATTTTACTTTGCGATAACCAACGCACATTGAATTATATAATATATTGGTATTATTCTATTCTAGCGTACAACAATATTTGATCTTCATGATTATCCATATCTATTTATTTATGGTAGTGGTACTTCTTGAAGCGCAAACGATTGCGTCATTGACGATGCCTTCCTCTGCCCGGTGTTTATTAAGAAATAACGATCATAGAAACATCATATGCATCTCTAAGCATCCTCAATTTCATTAGAAAAATACGCGTATATGAAAATTACGAGTCAATCGAGAACATAACTAGTGTTTATCTGTTGTATTTTCCTGCTATTCGATTGCCGCATGTGAGAGAAAAGCAATCATCAGTTTGGTTACAAGTATTATATATATAAATACAATTCCAACCGTCACTTATTAATACGAGTAGCTCCGATGTATTGTATATTAGTTTGATCAATCACATGATTTGATGTTGTTGCTATCAGTGGATTTGCACCATAGACAGACCAAGGCGCAATGGTAGCAATGGTCGTTTACTTCTCGACCTGTGACCTGCAACGAAAGCACGCAAGCCGAACGGCTGCTGCCTCCTGTGTTATGTATGTCTTATCTGGGCGGGTACAAGCACTTCGCTTGGCTGCCAATCTAAGCAATCTTCTTCTTTTCAACAGTCTCCCCTTTCCATGTCGGGACGAACACACACCAGACACTATAGCGAACTCCTTCGGAAACCCATCGCGTTGATCTTATAGCGAAGATGGGTTATCGCGCAATGAATCACTAAGTGCTAGCAATATAGTCATCGTCGTGTTTTTACTGTTTTGAGCAGCAGGTTGATTATTGCACTGTATATGATACGCACAATTATGAGGCCACATAATTATATCCTGATGATTTAGAAAAAAATAATGGAAACTATCCATATAACCCCCATAAGCAACAGTTAAAACACTAAAGCTAATCAATAGACATACAACACACACATTTATATGAGCAAACATTTCCATAATTTTCTTGATCAAGTTTAATCAGCACCACTTGTATATAATTATAATTTATATAAATATTCATGCACTGAATTTAGACCCAGACTCAAGAGGCTCACGTGGCAATGCATGTTTGAGGAGCAGGTGACTTTCCGTGACCCCTCACCTCAGTTTATTTCCCATGGTAACCAGAAGATGCCCCTGCGGGAAACGGAATAAGCGACTTGTATTCATAGGAATGTCTGCTCCTTCATTATCGATATTGCATATCACACTACAGGTTAATCTGAGCAACTGCGCAATTCCTTGAATACAGAAATCAAAAGCTGAGAACAAATGAGGGAAAAACGCCGGAGGAAAATACGGGAGCATCGTAAGGTGGTACTAGACCCTAGGTGCCTCGATGCCTGACGCTGCTGCCTACTCTATGTGGGATGGGGAAAAAGGGAAGTTATGGAATCGTGTTGTCTGCTAGAGCCAAGGAGTGCAATTGGAGAAGAGGAGGAGGAGGAGGAGGAGGAGGAGAAGGAGGAGGAGGAAGATGAAGAAGATGAAAATGAAGAAGAGGAGAAGGAGGGGGAGGAAGAGGGAAGGAGGAAGAGGAGGATGAGGAGGAGGAGGAAGAGGAGGAGAAAGATGAAATTGAGGAGGAGGAGGAGGGGAGGAGGAGGAGAAAAAGGAAGATGCAAAGGAGGAGGAGAAGGAAGATGAAAAGGAGGAGGAGGGGAGAAGGAGGAAGAGGAGCAGGAGGGGGAGAAGGAGGAAGAGGAAGAGGAGGAAGAGGAAGAGGAGCAGGAGAAGCAGGAAGATGATGATGATAAGAAGAAAGAAGGAGCAGGAAGGAGGATGATGATGAGGATGAGGATGAGGATGAGGATGAAGAGGACCTTGTGTGAGATTGAGAGTTTGAGACCGACCCGGGGAAAGGGGAAGGTGTTGAGGTTTTATTACTTGTGTGATTGATCCCCTAGAACGATAGGAGAGAAGTGTTTTTGGATGAGAAATGAGTACAGAGCAGGAAGATAAGACAACTCTCCGGCGGCCGTGGGTGGGCTGCTCTGCTGCTTCTGTGCGGGGCGTCATGGCATGATGCAGACTTAGAGCTTTTCGCTGAGGTCGTTCTAGGCATGTACGAGGCAGCGCATAATGACATCGATGACTTCCACCCTTCGTCGCTCTTTTATTGGACTGCACCTTTGCTCTCACAACAGATACACTGAATAATACTGCGCAGGCATATTATATAATAATATATATATATATGTATATAAGATACATAAACAGAGGCTAAAACTGTACACGAAAAACACATGCTGTATGTACACTATGAATTGCAGCAACAATACAAAATGCCCGTTACAACTAAGCCAGAGAGGTATTTTAGTGGAGGTTAGATGTTCAATTGCTTCGATTTCTTCTTCCGCTTCAGGTGCTGGCCGTTCTCTCCTTTCGGCTTTCGGCGCTTCACACAGCTGATTGGCTGGCCCTGGCTGCAGTAGCCATGAAGGTAGGCCCCCCTGGCCACGAGTTCGCTTATCCAGGGCACGTCACAGCGACACACATGAGCAGGAACAAGCCAAACGTTTAGCTTCTCGTATGGCATGTTCTCATGAAAGAGGGCTGGCTGGATCGCCTCTAATGTTCGTGAGTAGTCCGACAGTGAGAAGTACTGCAACGCTAGAGTAGGCTCCAGGAGGCCGTCTGGAAGCATGGTGCGATTCACCTCTCCTAGACTCAGCGTCTTGAGTTTACTGAGCCCGCGAAAGGTGTCATTTTGCAGGGATTCTAGCAGAGTAATATCCAGGGAGAGGTAATTCAGGCGCCTCACAGACTGGAAAGTGGCCCCTGCAACACGGCTCAGAGGGTTGCTCTCCAGCTTCAGGTAGCGCAGCAGAGGCATGCCTCGCAACACCTTTCTGTTCAGGGTGGTCACCCTGTTCGACTCCATTTCGAGCCACTTGAGTGAATTGAGCCCTTGAAATGTCCGAGGCAGAATTTGCCGAATGCGGTTTCCGGATATATCCAGACTGACGAGAGCACTGAGCTTTCGGAACAGTTTCCGCGGCAAACGGGATAATTGGTTCTCAAAAAGCTTGAGGTGTTCCAGTCTGGGTAGTCCATGGAAGGCTGAGGCATCGATTCGCGAGATGCGATTGCGGTACAAATGCACTTCTTTCAAATTTGGCATTGTGCCAAAGACGCGACGGTCCAGGGTCGTAATGGCGTTGCCGTCAAGTTTAAGCACGCTCAGGTTGGTGAGGTTGGTGAGGGCGGACGAGGGTACGGCAGGGAGGCGACACTGGCTGAGTACGAGGTCCTTGAGCGTGTCCTCAACCCCAGCGAAGGCATCCTGGTGTAGACCACCGCGGAAGCTGTTGCGAGAGAAATCAACACTGCGAACTGGCACGTTGCGCAAGGCATTCGCAGGCACTTGGGTCAACTGCTGCCGAATGATGTTCAGACCTCCGAAGCTCAGCTCGGAGGAGGCAAACTCTGGGAAGCGTCCTCTAAGTCCCTGACAGCGAATGACGCGAACAGCGCCTTGGCGAGAGCAGTCACAGCTCTCGCTAGGGCAGAGCACGCTGCTGTCGCCGGCCGAGACGACAACTGCGGCCAGGACGACGGCAAGCGCTACTGTGATGACGCCGGTGTGGGCCGACCGCATGCTGCCTTGGTGCGACGACGTCGGTGCGACACGGGCATCTTAGTTGTCCAGGCTGAAAGAAAAGGTAATCCAAGAATCCAACAACAAGGAGCTGCGATTGCTGGCAGACGGACGATTGAAGCACGTGGCTACAAAAGCAGTTCGGCGGCGGCAGCGCACGAATCGCTACGACCTTCTCACTCCGCCGATGAAATTTACAACAGAAGAAAGATGCCGCTGCACTGAAGAAAAATGGCGCACTCCCCTGAGCAGCTGAGCCGTGCTCTCATCTCGCCCTCCATACGATTCGGTTCGATGAGAGCTTCGTCCGCTGCCAAGTTACTCGAGAGAAATATCTCTGAGGTCTCCTTGCACACAGCAGCAGTGTTAATCGCCTTTACTACTCGGCTTAAAGGTAATCTCCCGCAGAATCAGCTTGCGAGGCACGTGGTTTGTTCTCAATGGGTCCGAGGATGATCCAGACCACTGAATCAACGACTAGGGGACGCAATGGACCAACCGGTGCTCTCCACAAATATACCTTTAATCAATTTCTGCGTAAACCTGGAATCGAATGGGCGAAAAGAACGTAGGCCTACTCTATACCTAATCTATACGGGATCGTTTGGACGCGATAGCGAGGCGAACCGCAGGCATTTGAGCGGGAGCATCACAGTGCTAGACGTCTTATTCTAAGGTGTATATAGCTCCTGGAATATTGAACACTGGCTGAAGTAACCGAATGATATAATATATGATGCCCTGTGCATATATTACACTAGAAATATAGAAAAACAAAGAATATTACAGCTGTGTCTTTAAAAGTTCAGTGAATGTTTTGTCCTTTTTAAAATCTCCAGAGAAAGCATTCAAATGTAATGCTTTACCAGTGAATTCTCAGCACGTTTGCCGATAGGGGTCCATATCATGCCATAGTGGCCCATATCATGCCATATGGGTCCATATCATGTACTAGTATCTGATATGTTGATAACCCGATGTGCGCATATAGTTGTACATTAGAGATCTAGGCAATATGGCGCAAATTGTGTTTTCGGCTTCGGAAAATTCTTCATTTCTTGTGCATATAAATGTCCGTGAAATAGTTTCAGATCAGCCTGGATTGCAGCCTATGTTTGACTTTTATGACGGCCACAAACGCAGCTAAGTGGATTTATCCCGAATCGACGAAGAGAGAGATTAAACACAACGGATTTGGCATTCAGCCGACACGTCACAATACCGCAAATTGTTTCATGCCGCAATTTTTGACCATGATTACGCAATCGAATTTCTGGAATGTCTTAACAACGTGCATCCGTAACGGACTGACAAGTCACTCAACGCGAAGAGAAGACAAATTGTAAGATTCTTTCTCCACGCAGTGTTTCTCAGACAAGAGGGATGTAACATTTGCGCCAAGATCATTGTTATGATGTTTGCATTGACAAGATAGCATTTCAAAGAACATACCGAAGATTCTTGGTGTGAGTTCCAAGATCCACTGGATTCTAACGAGACGTTTAACACGCACAGGGAGGCGAGATGATGGGATCGAATAGGCCTCCTTCAGTTACATGCCCTTTCAACAGATCAGGCCGTGGAGTGCACTTGAAATAACACTGCTCAGTTTATAAGTCGATAATAACTGTCTACAAGTACCCCAAGACCCTACGTCATTGAGGTCTGGTGCAACAGCATGACTTGATTACAGACTAATAAATTCCTAATTTCATTGTTGTTTGTTTCCTTTGAGTGACACATGTATTACTTGCTATATTATGCCCGTGTTGGCGGATTTATATCCTGCCAATTAAAAGAGTTTTCATGGATTACTCATGGTTGCTGGTTCAGTTGATATGATTAATTTTCTGACCTATCAACTGTGTGTTCTGAGCCGAGAGAAGGTATTTCGTCGGAGGCGTATTGCGCCAACATGCGTGGTACTAACTCGATGTTAAGCATGTATAAGCTACAGGAATATCTGCTTACAAATTGTGTTTTCGTTTACTCAGACAGAGTAACGCGAAAGAACGATGCAAATAGACCCAGATGCGAAACAAAAGTTGTTTGGATTGCAGTCTGATTTGTACCATGGTCATAACGCACTTATGGCTCAACCGAGAAGCTGCCGCTTTTAGTAAAGAGGCCCCAGGAATCCTTGCTTCATAGTGTTTGACTTCATTCATAAGGCACCCCGGTCGCTGTTCATACAACTGGGTGGTCGAGTGAATCGATCATATTAATTAAAACGAATACATTTTTTTTTAAATGTGATTTGTTTTATATATCCTAACGTAGGTATGGACTGTGATAAACAAAATGTTCCCTGGTATCCCTGTGAAGTTTGAAACAGAAGTACGTTGTGTTTTCCACTTTGGCCAACTGATTCCGTCGCACACCATCATCTGCTCTGACACAATAACGCATGTTGTTCATTGGGCTGCTTCCGATTCAGCTCTAATTCACTCCAATCAAGTACTTGCAAACACATTCATTATAAAATAATGGTTGCATATGAATTCGGCAATAATGTACCACAACAAACATGTACCACAACAAACATCAAACAAACTACACGAGCCACAAGTGGTTCAAGGATGTAAATAGGGTTAAGTTTTTATTGCACACCTATAATTATTACAAGAAAAAAAATGTTGACTGCATTAACTTGATCCCCAGTAAGAGCAAGTGGTGGCATGTACAATGTGATGTGACCATATATAATAGCAAACGTACATACTCAGAGCCTCGTCCATAATCACGCACCTGTAAAATTCATTGCCATGGTGAGGCTCTCAATGGCTTGCTGCTTCCAAGGAGACAATACTTCTGGAGTCCCCCTGCAGTGAGCTATCTATACAGTTAATTGCTATGAGTGCAGGGAGAGCAAGACACAACATGCTCTTCAGCGCACTTTGCTTCCGTAAGAAGACAATACTAACAAAAGGCAAAAGAGGATTAAACGATAATCAGAAGATAAAGGCAGCATCTCTTTAAGTGCTTGGCTCCGCAGCATGCAGTACATTTCAGTTCATACATTGATCATATATGAGTAATGCTCACTGTGGGGTTTATGGTAGGATTCCGGAGAAGAACTGGCTGAAACCAGGCACGGACAGCTGATCTGGTGTAACATATTTATATGGTACTTTTGTTAGTTTATATTTATATTTCATAAGGCATTGTATTGGGCGGGTGGTTTGTCTTCTTATTAGAGCCGACACACCTGATACACAATTGTTGTATTCTGTGATGCTAGCCACAGCATTTCTTATGCAGTTATATTTGATTAACGATCCAAATTCAAAATTCAAACACCTTTGAAACGTTTTATCTTGTAAGGAGCGTTATATAAATATGAATGAATTATTATTATTATTATTATTATTATTATTATTATTATTATTTAATCATTAATTTACTTGAAACCAAAACCAAAATGCTGACAAGCATAAAAAATGTATACAACTATAACTGTCATATACTTAAGATATAGACATACTACTGTCTGAATAATCTAATATACAGAAGATACAGGAGATTTGAAAATCACCGCTGACAAATAGGCTGCTTGAGATACAAGTATCACACTCGCTCCACCAGAAATCTTCGGATTCGTCAATCATGGGAGATTTCCCTCAAGGTGGCGCAGCCAGTGGAAGCAGACGAGAGGCTCAACCGCGCAGTGCTGAAACGAATTCAATATTCATGAGAATGGCCTGATGACTCCACAACAAAAGGCAGTCGCATGAAACGAAAAGCATGGCGCCGTGATGTTTGATTCGGGGAATGCGACGAATAAAAGAATATAAACAGAACGATTAAATATAATTTCATAAACCTTTCGCGAAAGCAAAAATGTACTCATCGGAATTCTACAGTTTTTCTCGGTCTTTTTTGGAAATCCCCATTCGATCTCCATTGCTATTGCTATGTGGGAGTTTATCTATTCTCCCATTGACACCTTATGCATACCTGTCAATCAGTTATGATTGTAGATATGAACCTCACGGGTAGTGAATCCGATGCACGAATCAATATCCCTCGAGCACGGATCTGTAAAAAATAGAAAAGAACTAACCAGCCAATCGATCAGTTAAAACAAATCAATCAATCAATCAATCAATCAATCATCGAATATATCGGATGATTATGTAGGGGGCTATTCCTGGAAGAAATGTCCTGTGAGATTTTTGATGCATTACAGAAAAGCAGAGACGGAGAAGTCATTTACTGAAGTGATTCCAGTGAAGCCCTTGCTGCTCACTCACTGCAGATGAAAACAAACCCTGCTTTCAGGAGCTTTGTGCAACATTTTCCTGTCTTGTAAAATTTTCTATGCCATTCTGTAAAGTCGCTCGTCTGATCTTTGATTCTTCACGACTCACAATCCCATTCTAGAAAAAAAAAATCGTTTCTTACCCTCATTCATATCCCTCGATTTTGCTAAACATTTACGTCAAGTAAGCAGGTGTTGCGTCGTGGGTGGTCGGTCTTTTTTTTTTGGCAATTTGTTTCAATAATTATTCCTGGAGAATTGATGCGGCCATTTTGCCATCGCTGCAACTGTCAATCAATTTGAAACTCGTGCAATTTTAGTTATGCACATATGATCACAAACTTTCGACGCATTTTGACAGCACAATTCGATATAACGGTGCGAGCATTCATAGCTGTTTTATTCCATCATTTCATTCGTCCTAAGCACTCGAGACCGTTCACGGTACCGGTGTATGCACAATGCAATTTAGAAGTTCAAATTATAACACAATATTGGTCTATTTCACCCACGTGCTTTACTTAATTCATCTCAGCTCGCGCACTTTGGGTGTGAGGTCCCTTTGGGGAGAACCCTAAGTCCACAAATCAACACCCTCCTGCCTCATTCGCATTCATGGAAGCAGATCTTCCGCCCAATTCACTCTGATGATACGCTGCCTATCTATTCAGTTTATAGTTCATTGGCCTGTGAGAGCCAATCCTATTCACAGATTTCGTTGTTTGTCGAAATCTCTTTGATCATTACTTTGACGAGCTCGTTGTTTTTAACTTTGTTTTCCGCTTCTATTTATAATTTTATAACGCACGTGCCATTTCATAATAAGTGTTCCATGTCATCACATCGGCCCGATGTGATGTATCAGCTTTCATTGCAGCACGATTCATTCGAACAAGGAGTTGTTCATCTCGGAATCGTTTTAGATTTGATTCTACGGGCCTTTTTGAGTGATCAGAGACCGTAATATCGGAATTGAATGTATAATTACTACTGCCTTCACTCGATTATGATTGTGTGATTGAGCACACATTAATAACTAATTAATTATTATTAATTATTATTTCCACGCGCTGGGGCACCACTGAGACAAAGCAGCAATAATACACAATTATACAGCTTACTGGTCCATAGCAAACCTCAGAATAATGCGCCCCGTCGTCACCAGTTGCAGATCACGCAGAATCATCAACATGCAAGGAGTTGTATGAGGACCAGAACACACAAAGGAAAAGAGGAGAGATGATAAGCCGCTGCACCCTATGAAGTAGAACGTTTACTCTATCACTGACGGCTGAACGGAATTCGATTATTTCAATTAATCAAGTGATCCAACCATCAACCGTGGAAACCACGGATCCATTAAACATGCATGTATATCGGATTATACCACTGAGTGAGTCTGCTGGCCAATCAGCCTTGCTATTTGAGTGATTAATCCGTGCGCAACGATAACGTGCATAAGTAAACAGATAGCACAGATCACTCTCGCCATTCAACTAATGTTTAGATCTCAAAATGTAATTTCATAACGCAATCGCTAATAGGACGTTATGATGATCTGATTTAAGAATGGTTAAATTATTGCAGATATTTTTGTTTTCTTATTGATTTCTTTTGAAGCCCAAAAAGTACATAAAATGTTTCGATGCGCTTAAAACGCATGTATTAAAAACTGAATCAGAGTAATGTGCGCTTTCTTTTGCCCGCTGTTATCCATGTTACATAAACGGTCCATGATTGCATCTGCCTATGTTGTTCCGACAGGTCAAAGGTCATTTATTCTAGCGTATGTTTGCTATTTTGGCGAATTTCAATCGATATTTGTGGAAATTGATATAGTCTTAGAAGG
Organism: Capitella teleta; assembly: GCA_000328365.1. Classification (NCBI taxonomy): domain Eukaryota; kingdom Metazoa; phylum Annelida; class Polychaeta; family Capitellidae; genus Capitella; species Capitella teleta. The sequence continues at coordinate 97,752 of KB299568.1, forward strand.
AAATAATCTTATATTACTATTCATTGATACTGGAGATTTGATAATCGTTTTAACGGGCTCTGAGAAGAATTTGTGTAGATTTTTCCCAAGTATCTAACAGACCAACTGCGTAAAAATAACGTTTCAAAATGGTGTACTGAAGACGAAGCGTCACTCGACTCGATAGAGTTTGAATGTTAATATCCTTGTACAATCCGGTTAAATCACTCGGACGTCGATGATTGTGCTCGGATAATGTTTTCGTAAATCTGGAGCTATGCCTTTAATATCAAATTATTCCATTTGATTAAATTGCATTTTATTACAACATCAGATTTCCCTAATTCATTTTTTAGCATAATCCAGTTAATTAAAGCAAATTCTACAATGTACATTTGTATCCAAATATTTATTGATTGCCTTAGTTACCTTAACGACCTTGCTTTTAAACATCAGGATGACATTAAGTCCGTTGAATGTTGCTATAACACTGCACTGAACGTTATTAATGATATTATCCATAAATTTATTGGCGCTATCGCATCTCTGATTTTATCAATGAATGAAATTGAGCACTTGATTTGAATAATTGTGCGAGTGGTTATATTTCTAAAGTGTGATGCATGACCTACCCCCGTGATCATTATATCTCCACCAATTATTGAATTGAGATTTTCTTTCTCGCGCTAGATTTCAGGCATCAAAGTTTCCTTACACAACAGAGCCATCATACCTTGGAGTCATAATACCTCCATGCACATCACAGATGAAATTCTTGTTTAAAATACTCACTAGTTAAGCCCTCATGCTTACACAAATATACTTGAAGCTATTTGGAGATGGTTTTTCTCCCAGGCTTTCAAGCCTCTAAAGCGTGGAGTAATCAGTTGCTTGTGCTGGGTTATTGATGTTGCAATGGGCTGTGTAGTTACCGTGAAGTAATTCTAGGTCGGTCCTGTGCTTGTTGAGACAGTTTATGAATGGTGTGTTAACGTCGTTTTTATAGAGAAGTGCGTTCCAAGTTGAGACGCAACGTAATTGGAAGAGTTGTTCCGGGCATACTGTTTAATGGGTGATTCACGGCACTATTTACCACTGCCTTATTTTCACAATGTCCTTGAAGAGCTTTGTACGTTTCTATCATGCCATTGCTAAGGCGGATGTAACTTATAATTTCTTTTAGTATTTATATCGCATTATATAGGTATACACGCTATAAAGGAAAGGAAAAAAGTATGAAATATAAACATAAATACACTTGTTAATTCGACACAACAATGAAGTATCAAACAAATATATTGCTGGGTGTTGAACACACGAGAAAGCATGGCTGATCACCCCCCTTCTCATGACCCCAAATTGTAACCTAATGTGAACCACATTATCTCATTGCAGCGGTCACCAGTCTGTGAGGCCTACATGTTGACAGGTCCTGGGCAAAAGAGCTAGGATGCCTCGTGGTGTAGCTCTCAATACTTACCTAGGGGTCATTAGTTAAAAAGGGACGCACCGATTTCATTACTCAATATTACAAATTTACAAATAAACATTATTAATTAATACAATGTTGTCATTTGTCATTCTTAATATTTCCGGGGGGCGCCGAGTACCTGATCCGGTTTTACCGGCTGACAGCAATTAAGTCGACTTGTATGGCGCAGACTGTACGATGGTATGCAGTCAGCCAGGGGAATCGAATAGAACGCCCAATCCTTGAATTGATAATCCAATGCTCTACCACTGAGCCAAACAGCTATCTAACTCTTTGTATTTAGTTAATCGATATTGCTATTGGTTGACTGATCACAAACATGATCCTGGGCGCATACCATTTGTTTCCAATTTAATTGACATGAGAAGTTGGAAGTCAGGGTTTTGGGGCCTGATCGGCTTATTCGTGAGATAAATGCAAATCCGATGATTTTTCATGACGCTATTACGATGGAGTTCTTTGCGAAACAATCAGCTAGCCGCATATTATGTATTACGTGAAAAGCTATATTGATTGACAGTGATTTGCATCCCACCTTGATATATTGCCGAAGCGAACTCGATCTCATACACCATCGTTTTGTAGGATGATAAGAAGGTCTTACTATGTAGATATCTGAGGGCTTTTTTATCCTGGCAAACAGAAAGTCCTTTCCCTCACTTTATAACAGATGTGGTCATTCAACTTGAAGGTTGAGGGCTGTGTGTCGTGTTGGTTACAAATTCAGATGCTATGCGCTTCGTTTTAAACATACATTGCACCATCGATTAAATATGCATTATTCTTGTACGACAATAGTACAAGATGTCCACATATATATAATTATAGTGCATAAAGCTCACCATATTTCATAGGTTTAAGATTCACATATATGCTAGCTACCACATTTTGATATTATAATATTTGAACTGGTTATAAGACAGTGGTCGTCTGGTAACTCGAGTCAAAGAAACCAGAATGTACGGTTGTGTACTTTGTCCCAGTTACTATCCTTGGCGCAGACCTTGTTGGCAGCCGTGGCTTAAGCAGATTCTCGGGTGTCTCCCCTTTGGCAGACTTAGATCGACTATACCTACTTGAAAGGAGCATATTCATAGCCATCCTTCTCCTGGCGATCGGCATTTAGCATCTAAGCTATACTGTGTTGGCCTCAAGAGGTGCCTCACAAAGTGATGTATAGATATTTGACAACGCCATATGCTTAGATATACAGGGTGCATCAATAAGCCAGACGTTCATCCACCCCCTCTCAGTCATCCATTACCCAGGATCCTAGGGAAAGGAACAGGATCGAGGTCAGGGAGCATGCGCACTTGGCCTACGGTGACACTTCATGAATAATTGACGTGGCATTCTCTCATAAAATAAACCCGAACTGGGCTCCTACAGGGCGATAATAGAAGGAATTCAGTGGGTAGAAGAAAGACGAATCGATCGACCGGGGCGTGTAGGATGCGGAGGTTCAAAGATTACGAGTTGACGCTATTACCCCTTTCCGCCTCGTCGACTAATCCCCCAAAAATTCGACCGTAATGTCGTTGTGTTTTCTGAGTGAAACCCCGAGCACGTGCTGCTAGCATCTGCATATGTAGGCAAAATGAAGCATCTTGTTTATAGGCAAAGCTAAGTCTGAATGCTATAATACAGTACTCGGCTACATCTTTTGATCAAATTGATTGGATGCATGCTCGGTGTTCGGTTTTTGTTGTCATAGCAACGGGTTTCCATGGCTATATGCTAGACCAAAAGCAGAGCATATATCTCTTCCTTTTGTTCTTCTTCCAACCGCTAGCTCCCATGCATTCATTAACTGCTGAGGGATTTTGACAACACTGCATTTGGATGAGCTCGCACGCCAGCCAGCAAAACCCCCTATCGCTTTTATTTGGTAGGACAATATACATGCTGCGATGCTGCACACTGTTTGAAAGGCAAATACGCATTTCGTTTGGTTACGAATGTCGGCCGACATGTTCCTCCTCGGTACGACAGATGGATTTAACTCCCACAGTATACATACCTATTGTCCATCACCTAGTATATATAGCTTCTGTAGCCGTATATGCATCTACGCCCATATTATAATAGTTGGAAGCGACAACATGTTTATTTTCTTTTCTTTGAAATTTTCGATCGTCTTTTATCCATGTCATAAGGATTCCAATGATTCCAAAGAGATGAGGTATTGTACTGAAATTTGGTGCCGTATATTATAAAATACCCAGATAAACGAGTAAAATCATCCAAAACCGGCCACTTATAATCTGATATTCGTAGCCATCTCTTGTGTTCAAATTAACACGGGGGATCAAAACTATGAATAAATAGGAAAATAGTAACTAATTTTAATGTGAGTTACGTGTGTCTGTAAATGAGACTAATTTCATGGCACGCCGACATTTGGCCACTCGTCTGGTGATAGCAGGAATGCGATTCAAGTTCGTCATAGAACTGACTGATGTTCGATATTTACCCTTTATTTAATTGTTGGCTCAATTTGATCGATTCCCAATGAAATAAACACCGTAGAAAAAAATTGAAGGGACGGAGCTTTTTTCACGGATTTACCAGGAGTTAGAGTGTATAATAAATAGGCCTCCTCGAAAGTTTTTATGATAATATAAAGATGCGTATATTGCACAGAATGCATTGAATGCGAGCAGAATATCATATTAAAATACATTTTAACATGTAATTATTTTGTAGTCTAACGTAAAATGCATAAGTACCACGGGTCGATCGTAATTACGCCACTTGTGTTGACAGGAATATAATCTGGTGAGGCATTTTCCACGATTCACAACTAAAGGAAACAAAAATATTGCGGCTATATAATTACCAATATCATTGCTCATTATGTCAAAGGCACTGGGATGGTATACACCTTGAGTTCACTTTCCTTCTTCAAGAAGTTTGCGATGACCATATATAACAAGGTATGGGTGAACATTATTTTACTGAAATTGTTGGATCCCCAGATATTCGTAACCCTGATTTTGGGACTTTTATGGGGGGGGGGGGGATCTGAGTCCCTATCTCCCCTATCTGAGTCGATTTCAAAAGTTTCTCTGCAGATTTTGGTCGGTCGCATATTCCTCCCCTGTCGCACATTCAGTAAATATGGCTGTTTTGAATCAGGCCTAGCCCTGAGCTCGCCGGATTGGTCAGTCCTGTTTGTTTGCTATCACTCTTAGGCATCCGGAACGGGGTCAATCCATATGTTGCGTGGTTGATACACTGGACCCAATTTGGCGATTTGTGACCCTTGGATCAACCCCACGCTCCAGAATGCTTCTGGATATTACTCTTCGAGAAACTGTCAGCTTTCCCAAAGTGCATATTTTTTCAAAAGAAGTATGTTGGCTTCCGAATAAAGCACTTGTTGGGATATCATTCCAGTCAATTTCATCATTTAGTGTAGACTGTGTAGACTTACAACAGGATCGAGATAAATTGTTGTAAATATACTGTAATATTAATAATATAATAATAATATAATAATATTTATGAAATTATCACGCTATTCACCTTAAACAGTTTCCAGCTTGTCTTGTTGGTTTATATATATATATGCCAATTTATATAGACCTTTTTATATACATAACAAATATTATTTGTTATGTATACAAAGAATTTGACAAATAAATTTCATTATTAACAATAAATTGTGCATTACAGTTTTCAATCATGCTTGTTTCTCATGTCACTTTCGTGTCACTGACCAGACTGTGTCATCAGCCTCATTAGCCATTGATTGGCCGCGGATACAATGCAACATAATATACAAGCAATCAATTATTTTGGATACGCTCCTTTGAAAGGAAACTCCTCCCTTCAGAGCTTCCGCATGAATCGCTGAAATGATTGCATACATTGGCAAGTTATCTCTATCGCACTCGGGTTGACAATTATGTCCGTACGTATATCCTAAATACATACAGTAGTGGATATAATATTGTGAAATAGTCAGGTCTCAGACGTTGACTTATCAAGAGAAAAAGATGCACCTGCGCGCTATGAATGTGGATTAGTACTGTCGGAAATATTGTTGCATAAACGCCCGAATTATTCCTACGGAAAAAGAATGGTTGCTATAGTAATCCGGTGGAAATGAACAAAGGCTTCACGGGATGCAATCAACGCAGCCCCAGTCCATCGGCCCCATTTGATCTTTTTGATCACAGTTTTTAACTCCATCGCTCACACCACGGGAATATGGCCATAAAACCCCAGTATTCATCGGAACTTAAAACGCACATTAAATAACCTGTGTTCTAAGTTTTGAGTCAATTCCATCATAAAAATATTCAGCTATGGAGATGAGAGAATCTTTCATGAGGACTGCAAACTAATTTGGGTGCTAAACCTCTTTTTGCGCAAGCGCGTTGCTGCTTTGAAAGGCGCTTTGTGGCATAAAAGTCAATGAATATTTGAAGCTAGACTGCACACACGTGCTGCCAAACTAAGAATAGCGCAATCCTCAAGAAACGATTAGGCTTTATGAGGAAAGGAGAAGCCAGTGTTAAGATCAAACTTTCGGTCATAAAATGTTTTATAAAAGATTTATTGTCCATGCAACTACAGCGTGTTTAACCTATACAGTAATACACACCCACACTGCTTATATAATTGTGTCATATATCAGAGCCCCTGCATCACAAGATATCAAAACGTTGAACGTTAACTTTAAAGTAGCTTGATATATGAATGGTAGTTACGGTAAACATTAATCCTGCGCGCAAAATTTTCCCTTTCCTCAAGAGCTCCCAAGTGCAGCACCCATGAGCGTGAAATCTTAGCTAGACTTATCTCTTTTCTTTTCTTTTTCTTTTTTTTTTTTCGCGCACAAAAGGCGATTGTGTACGTTGAAATAGCTGCACTGGTTGCCTGGCAACGATTGAGTAAATGGCCACGCGGTGTGCCCAGACCATTAGCCCGAGGAGGCTCAAGAAGCGCGCTTTAAAAGTCGCAGTTGGCAGGGGGAGCCTTGGCTCAGTAATCTTGTTAGCGGCTGAGGAGTTCCGTCAATCATTTTCAGGCATTGCGCGTTCTCCCGCATTACGTAACATCGCACAATTACTCTAGGATGACGATGGCAGATGCTCTTGCAGGTGGCTCTGAGTTAATTGCTGCTCTGAGGCTAATTCCTAAATGAGAGGTATGATGTCATTAATGAGCCTGCGTGCCGCCCTTTAAATCGTTGAGCTTGATGGATTTAGTAATTTGCCTTAGCGTTGTAACATGATCCCGACGTTCTCAGAATTGGTGTCAGACATACCAAGGATAAGTGACCAGCTTACCAGACCTCTTGTTGTAATTTAAATTGTGGCTTCATAAATATTAAATAATCCCTCGTAATTCAACTCCGATCATTATTTCTCACGGAATTGCTTCACGTCACACCTGAGACGAGAGTTGAAGAGAAGCAAAGTGAAACGCAATCAGACTGTAGGCCACACAGGTGATATAGGTCACCGTCCGCAAAGTGATAACGAGGTCAGCATGGGTAGACAGGAATGGTGATTAAATATAGATTCAATGTTGTCGGGAACTGATGCGAGAGAAAAATAATAAAATATACCTGCATGAGTATTTCGAGTGAATAATACACGATACAATCAGTTGGTGGCAGCGGTGTCCAATACGGTCGCCTCCCTCTGCTCTGAAATTCCAGGTACGAATAATTCACCTGAGGGCACTGAAGGGTGATGGGCATCAATCGGATGCATGCAACACGAATTCTCCATTATAGCCCCGCGTATTCATGACCACCACACCATGCAGTTGCCTCGTGTTTTCATGCCAATAATGAATGGTTATCAGAAGTGAGGAATATTATACAGACATGTATAGATCAATGTGAGCACAAATAAATATTCAGTCCTGAGTTTGTCTGGCTTTCACTGGAACTTTTCATGAACGTTAGTGGTTTGACCATCACTAAATTGGCTCGGCATCCAAGCTAGATTTTTGAAACATCTATCCATTCGTTCTTATTGCTATAGTACGCGCATCATTTGTTTTGCAAAAGCAGCCTTGTAGCGACCAAGGTTGTATCTATCTGTCGTAAATCGTAGCATGTTGCATTTTACCACGTGATCGATCTCCACACCACGAAGTCACAGAGAGGCGTATTTGTTGTTGTACTTGTGGTACAAAAGCACCAACAACAACAATTCATTAGGTGCAAGGACACGACGCTCCTCAACATCAATGTGACATATTGTCGTGAATGATTCACTGAGACGGTCACGGGGCTATTGTTGCCATGCCAGCCACACATTTTGCCGTATCCATGGCAACTGTTTCCACCATATTCTCGAAGATCAAAAGAAAATCGATTAAATGTTCCTTGTCGGTCACCAATTAGCGGTACCTGGGGTGACTTCGTGTGCAGTTATTGGTTTCCCTCAACCCTATAGTGTACGAGGTTGTATAAGGGCGATACCATCGTGAATACAAAGGATGATATCAGCAAAAGCATTCATCGGGCCTCCCACTTTAAGTGACGAACTCTAGAAATTATGACTCAGAGATTTAGGCTTCGAGTACCACTCTCAGGCACAAGTACACTCCATAAACCATCGAATATCGCCATGCCATTCTCTGATAATTCTGACTTCAATCAACCTAATTTCTATCAAGTCTTTGTATTCACTATTGATGCTGCCCCACAAAGTTTCCTTGAAAGACCAGACGAATAAGGGAGAAAAAAATATGCTCTCACAGCAACTGAATGTGAATGAAGCAAAGGACGGACTACAATAGACGAGCAAATGTAGCATTCTTCTGCTGCTAATGTGATTAAGAAAAACATGGCATGGCGGCTTTTTGCTGTTCCTGGTCTCAATCTCTGCGTCATCAGCAACGTGTTTCTGAAGTGAATCTGAAACTTAAAAGAGGACCTCTATTTGTTTGGAACTGCATGGTAACGGATGATAAAGGATACATCTCAAAAGACAAATACGTCTTTTGACTGACATATTTTTAGACAATACGCTTGCTGTGGGTTAATTCCTAGATACACCGCATTTGAGAGGTTTAAAACCTCGCTTTCTTCTCGCGTTCGATTTCATACCGTCGTGACGGCATAAAAGTAATTATCCTATTGTTAACAATGGGAGCCGTCGAGTGAGCAGATCTTTCAGCAGTTCTCATAAAAGAAATCTCGCACTCATCTCGTTTCAAGCTATTCTGCCTGAGCAGGAAATTCGTATTTTAATTTGTCTTGAATATCATTCACAGTTGACAATATTTTTCAAAAACGGTCTCTCGTCACTCAATAAAGCCCGCAGAACCAATCTAAAAAGGTTCCGAAATGAACAGATGTCCTCTTTAAATCTTGGATTCTAAGAAATTGGAGTTGATTCAGATACCCGGTTTGATTGGCGACCGACGGCGTTTATTTTAAGTGTGAGCTAGTGTAACGTAATTTCCGTATGAGGCGATTCTCTTCAGGGGTTTTTCCTGGCATGTTTGACAAATAGACCAGCATTAGTGATGTTTATCTCTTTGTATGTTCGGTTATTTTAGCTTGTAGGACCATCACTCATGTGTACTGTGAAATTAATGCACCCTACGTGCGACTGTAGCCGTCTGTCAAACTTATTCTCGGCAACTCGGAGTCGAAATGACTTGCTAGCCGGACGACGCATTGTTGCCAAGGAAACTTGATACAAGAAACTGGTACCCAGAGAGTCACGGCGTCTCTTGAATAGAAAATCTACTTGGGCCAAAATATGGTTGACCCTCAGTGTCGCTCATGTCCCAAAAGTCATCCATATTCTTCTCTGTTTATTGTCCATTATGTATCTTTCTGCATTTCTTTAACACCCCGACCGAGTCATCGCCTTGTCATTTGTGCGTAGATGAGATGCTGCATTTACATTTCACTCGAGACACTAAAAACAGCAAAATTGATTACATGTGTCAGTTGTTTTGGCCGCTGAGCGATAATAAGGTGTGTCCTATGTGTGGAATGGTCAAACATGCATCGCTGTATGGGTTTGTATAACTTGGGTTTCAACTTGGCATTTTAACCAATAAGTTGACGTTGCACATTACAGTGGCAGCCCATCTGATTTGAGTGATTTTACTGAGAGAACAGGGTAACCTTATCAGGTAAGTGATAAGGACACGAACATCAGGTAGTACATAAAAGCAGATCCGGAGAACTATAGAAACTAGCGGTGTGAACAATGGATGTTTTATCTTCTAAGATTAAGATTAAGGAATTAATTTCCTGAGAGTAACTCAATATATAATATGCACAGCAAGCAATGAACAAAGGCGAGAACTCAGCCGGATGGCATGTTTTTTAATAGGAGAAGTTACAAGGAAGCTATGTAGACCGTGTTAATCTGGTTGTAATGCATTACCCTCAGTTGATGTCATTGGGACGGCGATGCTGCTATTTTTCTCTTGTGTGGGCCGGGATCACGCGAAACATCAATATCTATTTTGTACGCGGAAGAGAAACACAACAGCGCCACAAAAATACCTAGTGAATAATTCAGATCTTTCACCCAGTGAGCCAACGACCAGGATTTCCATTGCATCGTTGTCTTCGGGAAACCAGCCATATTATCGCTCACTTACGAGACATTGTCGTCTCCGAGTGTTCGGTATTCATCACAGCGCAGTCGCCGCGGGCTCTCCCCTGACAGGATCATTTCTCCCGTCGTCGCCTCCAGCTTCGCTTTGATAACTTGTCCCATATGTCCGCTGCCGGCATTGCAGAGGTGTGACGTCACTCTGGAGGCGAGATCTCTATTCATGATCATTGATCTATAGGGCTGCTTTATTTACATACTTCATACCTATACCACTTTCACAACCATAGATTCGGAAGTAGTGTTAGACTTCTAGAACCAACAACTTTGCGTGTATACTTTCCATCATGTTGGAATTAATGATTATGGCTAATATCCCACTGCCCTTTAGACTTTAGAGTATAACTTGTGTCGTAACTTTGGGGAGCAATCAGAAACTAACGCACCTTGCAGCTGTAATCAGAGATTCAAAAGCCCTTGATCTGTCCTTGAGTATACAATTCAGTGCTTCCCAAATATGTCTGCAGGGCAGAATTTCCCATTCAGACCATAAAAGAAATAGCAATAATAACACCAGCATATAGAGGCAGTGGCCTTCTTCCAAGATGCAACACCCGTAAAGCAGATTTAGACATGCTGAATCTACGCTGAAACTACCAAAGGAATCAACGTGGAATGCACACTTTGGGATTCATTAGGACCACGAAGTCTGTGCGGTGTAGCTCCATATATGTCGACGCCTAGGTTTAGGACCATTATTGACCATTTGAAGGGGTGTGTACTTCGTGTCTAGGGAGCACTAACCACAAATAGTCAGGCCCCAGGGGTCGCTAAGTCAATTAGACGAGTGGAAATAAAGCAACCATATTGGACGACACAACCCACAGACAAATATCTCATCTGAGGTCCTATCTATGCGCACAATAGGTCATAGTCGTATTTCATTGGCTTGATATGATGTAAGAGGCTGCTAAAGAGGATTTTCCCGCAGGTCATCCATCTTAGCTCATGGTGTGGTTTTATGCTACTGATCTGCGTTCATCTTTTAAGGGCGATACGTTGTGCATATAATATAAGCTGATTCAGCGGTATTCTTACGCGGCAAGCCAGCAACCGATAAACCCTACAATGAAACTACCCATGCAGTCAAACGGTGTTTCATTCATAGTTCTTCCTTCAATAAGAAGCACGCCTGTTATGCCAGAATAGGGATTCCCATGAAGACAACCAAGCCACGTAGCACAGTGCTCTGAATTGAGCTTATTGAGAACATAACACAAAGATCACTACCAGAGCTCGTACGTGTTTTCGACGTTTCGCTTGGTATTTTGATGATTGACACCGATTGGGTCTCAACCTCTGAACCTATCTAAGAATGCCTTCGTAACAAATGAACTTTTGCACTTAGCTCTGAAGTAAAATTTCACGAATACCACATTCAGTGGTCGTCCATATCCTTTGCACTCCAAGGACAAAGTTCGCGACCTCGCTCAGCTAATTTAGTCTATAGGGGTGTTTCACAGCAGACCGCTTTTCACACAGAGTCGTTTGCCTGGAAATTGCTCAGTCGTCATGGGCGACATGCTGTTGCTATGGCAACGGTTGTCATGGATCCCATTCGAAAGAAAAGGCGTATGAAAAATGCAATAATGTTCAAAGAGAAACAATAAGCCGCTTTCTCTTCATTGAAGACTGATGTCCGCTTCTTAATATTTAATAACTCAATCACGACGAATTCCCCTTCGTAACCAAAGGGTACCAGCGATTCTCGTTGCTTGCATATACTCCATTTAGCCGGGTGCGTTGCAACTGTCACGTGTCCGGGGTAGGTAGGACAAACATTCATCTAATCGGCCGGCATCGCGATCCACTGATCCAGTCCCTGTTGTAGGCAGTCTTTCGGGCTAGCCAGGGAATGACGAACTGCTCTGGATACGTGACTGGTCGACGGAAAACTCCCCGATTTCCAACGAACACTTGCCTTTATTGGGGTAATCGAGAACGCGTGAATATTAATTAAAGGATGCGGCTTTGTACGTAACAACAATTGCATCAAAATAAGATGTGACAAGCGGTCAGGCAACATGAGAAAGCAATTGACATTTCAATTGATTTGGGTACAGGGGTAACCGTGACACAACCACCAGGGCTATGTTTATAGCACTAGGGGTTAAATTCTCCCAAGACAGAGCACTTCATTACTCATAGATAAACATTACTGACTTTGACCATCAAAGCTCATACTGGACCTTATGATATTCACTGGTGATTCTGAGAACGCCCCTCTAAACCTAGTTCTCCAGAAACTGCCATTCAAATAAGGGCCCCGGGGACTCTGTGTTGTCCCCTTTTTGTGTGAGGTACACCTCATCCAAAAGCGCCCACGAACCTTTC
>KB299568.1:114269-141759 GCA_000328365.1 Capitella teleta
AAAAATGCCTGGAGATCAATTGGTGCGAAAGTATTGATGTTTGGGGAGGGAATGGGGTGAACTCAGGTGAATTTTGAGTGTCATGGACACTTTAATATCTTGAGGAACATAATCTGATTCATTAATGTAAGGAGATCATTATTCATTGGAATCTCATGATCATGATGAAAATAGCTTTATTAGTTGAGAATTTACCTATTGGTAGCCATTGTTATTGTTTATTGTAGGGGATATACGAATTATAACGAATACTTTGAGTTTAGGGAATTGATTCCGAGTAACTTTAAGATATTCACTAGATACAAGCTCAAGAAAACCTTTGTAACGTTCTACGGCTAATCAACACCTAGCTAACCATTTAATACACTATAAAGATAAAATCATCTGGTTGAAAAATCGTCTTGTTGAAGAATCAATGAAATTAGCTGTTGTTAAACCATTCAAATCTATTCTCAAGTTTATTGTGTGAAGCTATTATGAGTATACAAACAAGAGAACTCTTTATATTCGAAAATATGTCTCTTTGCACCTGTTAAATATGATATTTCAATAGAAGGTACAATTGCGATACCACATACGTGTTAACCTTTTACGTAAATTGCCTTTTTTTTAATTTCTCACACCTGTCTAGTGATTTCCTTCTGCAGTAATCATGAAATATGAACTAAGCAAGGGCCTTGTTGGCATTTCAGATTGAAACGGGGGTTACATATACACGTTCATATATTGCGTATATCATTTGAGGATGGGTCATGCTTTCCGCACAAACTGTTTGCTCTCCTACGCGGCTCGGTTTCCTGTTACTTAGCGTAATTTAATTGTACTTTTTTTGTTGCGGCAGCAGCCGCATTTTAAGAAGAACATTCATTCTGTGGGATTGGGCGCTGTGATTGATCACATTCACCGTGTCATGTGGCTCAGAGCTAAGCCGCCTTTGTTTCTTGCAATGTATATGTGTTGACCGTCAGCACCTGAGAGCCTCTCCACACCCCATAAGAAGGTTAACGGACACGATAGAATTGATGATGATCGACAATTCTGAGATCAGGGATCGAGTGACCATTTTTGTGTAGGTATATATGTATGGAGTACCTTCCAAATTAACATAATATTATATTGCCTTGCATATTAGTTGAAAATTCATATACAAGGTGATTCAAAGTTTATTTACAAGTGATTGAAATTTTCAACCTTGCTTAAATTGTTACAAAAGTGCAATTTTCTATGAAAGTGCGCGTTGTACCTCTTACATGTACCACCTATTTTGCTTTTGGATTAGCCTGTTTTCTAATGTATCAGGTTTTCACCGGGTTTTTTAATAGTAAATATTCCAGAAATGTTGCATTAACAGAGCGCGTATCTGTCTCTCCGCTCAGATCATCAAAGGCCGCGCAAACAGATCTGATATAGCCTACACAATTGCGCCATCGCCAAATCTGCAACTTAAAAGGAAAATGTTTCTTTGAAATTAACTAACATACAATTACACGTTATATCAGTTTTATAAGTTTTGGTCGTGGTACAAATTAATCACTGAAGTGATTTACAGCATAATAAATTGAACCTTTTCCTTATTTCAATGATGGTAGTGCAGTGTAAAACAATTAGGACGCAAAGTAGCTACCTGACGTTGAAAACAAACACGCGTGCACAATATTTTATAGTATTTAATAAGCACCAACAAATTTGTATCTTTAGAAGCATAGGGAGTCATTTTTTTACCACAGAGGATATTAATTCGCATTTCAACGAGGGTGTATTATAATGCAATCTCCTCTCTGCATACTCATAGGAGCCTATGATGTCAGATTTAATTGGTTTATTTTTATTGGTTGGAGCATATATAGTGTTTAAAAAAACTTCCATTGGTGTTCATTGTTCTTCATTGAGAGGTTCCAATCCTGGATCCGCACTTTCCTCACAGATGTTAATTCACAACTTCATTCTCGGCCACCGAACCGATGGGACAGGTATTTGGCATACACTATTCTGTGCAGGTAAATCAGTGAGGCCCAACGGTCCATCATAGTAATACATAACTTAATGCGCTTGCTTTCAATTCTAGTTAGATGAATGAGATCTATTTTTCTCTGAATGTCAACCTGTGAATCCAATAATGCAATAATTGGTGTTAGAATTGTCGAAAGTATATTTACCAACAACCACCTAGTCCGCTAGGTGTTCTAGGAGGCCATGTTTTTGTTCATCTCATTCTCCATTTCCAGCTCTGAGCGGAGGAGGATATAATGTTCTCTCGCACCGACTCCTTAAATGTTAGCTCCAAGTTCACGTTGACTTTCCGGAATATCTTTAGAGCCCGGGTGAAGGTTCAAGAGAGTCAGTGACAGAGGGCAAACCGATTACTTATCCGAATATATATAATAATATTAAGTTCATATCAATTTCTATAAACATTTCAGAATCGTACCTTCTTACATGAGCTTATGGCGCTGAGGAACAGACGGCTGTTGTCCGAGACAGGTGATAATTAAATTATAGCCAGGGGCATGTAGGTGCAGCCCACGCTGATCATAGGCCATCTTAATTGACCTATCACGGCCGATGGCGAATAACTATTTCTATGGAGTAAGAGTAAAAAAGAAACTTGTTGTACGTGTCTTACAATAGAATGTTGGCATATAACGTGGGATTATGTCACGATTTTCATTATTTGTTTGTTTGTGGGTGGGTGGGATGAAAATCAAAGATAGCAACGTGCGCGGAACGTGCATTCAATGCCACCACGTCATACGTGTGCGTTGATAGAAGTTGTTTGGAGACTTGATAGCATCAAGAGCCGACTTCATCTTCCCTCCCTCTATTCCCATGATGTCGCTCAGGTCATCTTCATCCGTTCGTGGATATTGTCATCCCAGCCCTTCTTCGACATCCTGCCTCTCTTCCTCATATCAGATGTAATTAAATTTAAGAAAGCAATTTCCCTGCAAATATATAGACAATATAGACATGGGAATTGTTCTGAATATTAAGCATCGCAAAACATTAGCTCAACATTGTGGCAGCTATTGAATAAATTAAGGCTCTATTTGCGATGACTCTGGATGCTCATAAAACGACCAAAAACCTGAATCGAGACAATCAGCAGTATTCCGAGTCAGAGTTGTCTTTCGCGTGGAATACAAAGGGTTCATTTTAGCTCATGTTGTCATATTTCTCAAGCCGCCAAAGGGCTCAGTTCTTAGCCCCGTACCTTGCTTGCATGGTGATTGATTGACATAATTAAACCTGTTTGTAACAAGTGAACACAAAACTATGCACCGCTTCGCGTGAAACGCCTCAAGGGAAATCAGACAGGCCTCTTCTGGTTTCCACTCCGTCTTTGTGTCAGGCGAGGCTTTTTGTTTTGTACTGATGAATTTAGTCTTTCTGTTTGTCTTTGTGGAGAGATGACATTTTGTGCGATTCTGAGAAACGCTACGATCAGGATATCTACGGTCTTTAGAATACGCATGCGTTGTACTAAGCGCGAGACTTCATTTATACACATAATGCCTTATAATCCCCCATGCATCATCAGAGTCCGCCTTGCACCACAAAGTTATACACAACAGGTCATATGCTAGTCAAAACACATGACCGGGGCTCTGTGATTCTGTGAACTGTAGGAAGTGAATCACTTTTGTGTGGAATAAAGTTCTTCGTATAAGCTGGGCGCAACTAGTTTGCAGTATTATCAAAGTGCCGGTTGTACAGTTGTGGCAGAACTCGAGTGCTGCTCAATTGCGCCACCCCCTCCCCCCTCCCGCTCCAACCAAAAATAAAGACAACGATATAATTACACTAATTAGGGCTAAAGATTAATTAGTGTGATTCTCTCACCGGATTCACAGTGTACACAGGTATAGCAGATGAAGAGGATGTCTACGGGGCAAGCTAGAGGGGCATAGACAAACTCCCTAAATTTTCCCCAAAATAAAACCCATATTTAATTTCTATACCTCAAAACATTCATATCGCCCTTTTAGAGTGAGATGGGGTACCCTCACCTATATTGCAAAATAATATGTCTGGGTAATTCTAGATGCTGCACGCGCATATATCAATCATGGTGTTTATTTTGGTCGTTAGTGTTGTTTCCCAACCCTGTCAGGTTATTTAAACAATATTTTTGCAGTGTTCATTACCTTGTTTTAATTACCTTATTTTACAGGATTGTACTAACAAACGTGATAGCGCCTAGACTGCAAACAATTCCACAACTCCCTGAGTGCACATGCGCAAAGGATATGTGCGATATAGTTTGTGAGAAGGAGTTTTTTTCTGGCTTGACGAAGTGCTGGTCCTGGGGAGCATACAGTGCCAATAGAAAAAAAAAAAAAAAAAAAAAAAAACGAAATAATGACGGAAGAATTGCCACTTGATCAATTTGGATATAATCTAGAGCAAGTATTTACATTCGACGCAATTGTTGACAAGTGCGATGTGGGTTTCACTGATCACTTCATACCCAAGAGATTGAGCGGGTAAAAGGAAGCTCACTGAGCATCAAACAACGATCTCAGCGGACATCGCATGCAATTCTTGGAATTAGTATCAAATGACTCCCTCGAGGAACGTCTGCCTGATGTTCGTCTGCAAAAAAAGGTGATGAAATTCCAAGATTATGAGCCAAAATGGCCACTGCGCTGATAACTGCTGTCGTGTCGCTAGAGGGTGCTTATGGCGCGGTTTGTTGGTCAATTTTTAATCTGGGTGCTCCTCCGTGAGCTGCATTACAATTGACGTCATTTGATTCGTTTTGGTTTTTCTTTAAACAGAGGATAGAGAATCACGGCGTAGGTGGCGCATCCCCCACTCTGTCATCCCCCTCAGAACCAACCATCGACTCATGACCAATGACCCCATCGGATCCGTCTGTCGGGTCATAATTGGAATAAAGTACAAAGGTCAACAATCTATGTGACCTCTCCTGTTACTCCCGTCCTGCTTAATAAGGCCTTTGGGCTATTATAGGAGAAATGGCACCGAGTCATAGCTACGAAGCTGCACTCATAGCTTATTGTTACGTGAGATTAACCGAATGTACCATAAAGGTGTGATTTTTATGATATACAGGGTGAACCAAATAAAAACATAACCCTCACAGTTTTCTGCTTTTAGGAGAGACATAGACACAGATATAGTTTCCTTTTGTGATTCCTGATAAAAATATGGCATTGAGGCGGGTAATATTTCAAGGAAGCCTCCCCTCCACATAGTCCACACCGGCATGCAAACATAATACATATAAGATGCTGTAATGGTCCTTCCTCGGCTTCTCACCGTGACATCCTTAACCCCATGCAATGTACCCCCATTCACTAAAATGTGTTTTTATTTTGCATGCTCTCCTGAAATCTTTCTCTTCAAAGCTACACACAGGGAGGTTGGCGTAGTCTGGTTTCGTGGGGTGTTTTTCTGCAAGAAATTCATTAAGCACGTTGAGTTTTTCTCACCAATCTCAGAACGAGGCAGCATGACTTCTGCTTTCGACAGACCTTCAGCTGCAGCGTGCCCTTCTTTGCTGTGTTTTTGTCTCTGTGCTCTCCATAATATCGACTCGTGTTTGTGTTCATCTCAGCTTCTGACATGAACCATTCATTGCTCATTGTCTATGCCATTGACAAATGTCCGTATTTTGATTTATCGATATACAGATACTCTACAGCCATGATCAGAACACAAAGGATCTTCCAACCTGTAGGGCGGGGTGTATTTATTTGTATTCACACACAAAGTGCGGCAACAATCGTTATAGCGTTGACATCGCATAGTAGAACACACACGTGTATCATCTGCGTATTGCGTGACCTTGAGTAATTACGTTAACCATGACATCTTTTGATATAGCTATTGGTCAAAGTAGACACTACCACCGGAAGTCTGTCTGCATAGTGGCAGCCCATTGCTCCTCTTTGAGGTGGGGTCAAGAAAGTTTATGCACGTTTCCAAGAACAGCTTGAGCCATTATTTCATTGCAGTGAGAACCCAACGCCAGCAATTCATTCAGTGTATTTCTTATGGTGCCAATGATGACTATAATACCACCAAGCGAACTGAGATGAATATTATTAGTAGATGATCTGTCAAATACAGTTGATAATTCCCCCTTCCACCCACACAATGATTGAACAGCCACTGGAGCATGAAAAAGCATAATTACTTCATAAAGCACATTGTGATGAGCTCTTTAATGAGCTACAATGCATCGACTTTCTTCTGTTGCTTTGTCAGTTTGACGATATTCACCGGAAATCGCACACAAAAGGTCCTGACAATGCTCACGATCACAAATCATGGAACTTCGACGCTCAATAATTTAGAACGCAATACCATGCCCACATAATATAAGCTGGTGTCACATTAGATGTTGTCACGGGTTCTGATTATTACAATATCCATACGTAGATAGATATGCTGTTCCGCAATATGATGACCCGTCTGCATGCTCCGATCTCAATCATTTCAAAATACCACCTCGACCTGTTGCGTCATGTGGTTGCCATTGTGTATACGCCATAAGAAGAACACAATTTCACTCTATATACGGCTCAGATGTCTTGTAGAGAAGTCTATTGTTGCTCTTGTGACCACTCACAAAGCACAGCGGGTTTTTTATGTAACCTGACGATTCTGATTTTGACTTTTGGGGAAGCTTTTGTGCGATTCTCATAAAAGGCACGTCTCAGCAGCTGAGGCTCCGAGTTCTGCGAGTTTTCAATCAACAGATCCACTAATATTGCAGACACAAAGGGCGCCTTGCCGGTACTGCAGATATTGCAAAAGTCTCTCTTTGTTGTCCGGTGACCTGGACTGCCCTAGACGAGTGTGCATATTACTATATCCATTTCAGCACAAGCATAACCACTAGGTATTGAATGCATCATTGCACTAAAAGATTGAATGCATAGTGCTAATGTGCCACAATACTAAAGATGCGGGGACGAGATCACATCTTTTATCCTGGTCTTCTCTTAACTCAGGGCTGGGGAGATGCAGGGATTTCCTCTATTGGAATGTGCTTCCATTGTTCAGTTGCCCGACTCCTATACACTGTGAGCCCTTCTGTTCATTTGGTGTCAGGATAAACCATGATTTGTTCGTTGTGGGGTGCAAGAAAGCCTGGTCGCCTGCGCCTGATTGCTGAATTCTGCTGAATAATGTATGCATATTTCGTGTTACATGCAGTGTTTGGGTTCTATGGCCTTCCCGATAATATTTTTTAGTCTTTGTTGGTCACTCTACTGACTATGCTTTGTATATGGGGTCAACAGACGAGCTGACATTATCCCCCCAGGGCATGCGACATTTAGTTTTACCTCTTTTGCAGTTTTCTTTATTTTATTTTTTTAAGTCGCCGTCGGCCATTCTAGTCTCCCCCACCTTGAAGACAAATTGTATTTTCTGCTGCAAAGACCTGTCAGAAGCCCTGATTGTTCTCTCAATAGAAATCAGCGTCTGGTGCCATATTGAATCACATGACCGGAAGCGGCTGTCTATTGGTCGGGTTCACGTTTGCAAACGCATTCCAAACAACCCCCATATGCACAATACACAAAGCGTGCATTGTTCTCAATCGACAGGCAGTCTGTGCAAAGATGAACAAACATAGCGAATGGGAGCGGATGAGGCGAACTTATCAAACTAATGGAACAGTCTGTTTAAACGATACCTGCTGACAAATACACCAACTGATAGATCTTGCATGTAGCGTTCAGTCCAGGGCATCACAAATGCAGATAATGTATTGGTTTAAGGCCAACGCTTATTGTCACAACGCTGGGATTGTGACGCCCTGATCGGACACGTTGGTTATGTACACGAATGCGACGACTGGCGATAGGCTATATTTGGAAATAATATCAACTCACTGTCCCGTGGGCATTCACACCTTGTGAGGACTAAACTCACGCTAAAAATACGATGGTCTTCAAAATCAAAAAGTACTGATTGGTCATCGTATCGTTCAAAAATTCCCTCGAACCCCGAATAAGGCACTACGGATGTTGAAATCACTTTAATTACCACTCGTAAAAACACAAACCAATAGAAGTCGACGTAGTAACTGAAATCGCAGGGGTGCTTCTAACGCTTTGTTTTGGTTGGAATACCTAACACCAGAATTGCATTAACGCGCGCAGAAAGGAGACCATGACATGCAATGCCATCATCACTATGACCTCAATTGATGTCTCGTGCAAAATAGCGGAATACCTCGCGAGACTTGCATCCTCCTTTCTAATGAATCGGTGATATTTTCATTCGAGGCTCTCGTCAATATTATCCAACGCCAAATGAACAGGACGCCACGGCGCATGCGTCATCCGGCATATTGGCACTGAGAAGCCACGTGATATCGCAGCCATGAATTTGCAATTGGACACGCCATCGTGCAGGGCGTGGATACTGATTCGATGTTCAATGTTTCATCCACTGCTTGTCATGACAAAAAAGTGTCGCCCACTTGAGGCTGTCACTCGTCACGACGCTCTGACTGGCGTTACGTGTACTTATGGATATTAATCATTCATCGTGGGCTTTGAAGCATTACAATTACTACGCATACACGGCACTAGTTCCGGTGCGATTTCCATCGAATCTGGGAGGACTGTTCGTTAGCGACGTAGTTCGAACTAATTCAAATGCGAAATTAATTCATTTTCTATTGTTCCATTGTAAGTGAGAATGCATCTTGGCACATCAAAATTATGAAAACAATCATATAACTTTTTGGCAGTTCTAAATCAAGGCATATATAATGTAAATATGATAATCTTTATCTTGCTTTTTGAAATCCACCATCGCCAGCACGTATTGGTATAATAACATTTAAGCCAATAAGTCGAGTACGGTTATCTGAACGTACCACAAAAGTAATACATCTTTCGCCAACCAACAGGATTAGGGTTCCAACGAAGCACAGACACAATCAGTCTTTAAAGAAAAATCTTTTGTTGGTAAAAGCACAATGGTCTCTAAGGACGCTCCTTTTTTAGCATTCATAATTCAGTCACACTTTTAAAAACTGATTGATCTAGACCCATTCAGAATCACCCTTCAATGGAATGTTCTTGAATGTTTAAAATAGTGCTGACTCTTATTGTCATTCCAG
This sequence comes from Capitella teleta, assembly GCA_000328365.1. Classification (NCBI taxonomy): domain Eukaryota; kingdom Metazoa; phylum Annelida; class Polychaeta; family Capitellidae; genus Capitella; species Capitella teleta. Next base: position 123,382 of record KB299568.1, read on the forward strand.
TAGGTCACAGAGTCCCAACATGGTATAGATATAGTTTCTTTATTTTGAGATATCACGTTTAGTGTCCTATCTCTGCCGGATTTTCGTGGCGTCGTTTTATGGCGTTTCTGGTCGTGTGATGAATGCTACGGCCCTGAATCCATCTCCGTATTAATTCTCTTTTATGCACTGCAATAGTTAGTTTTCATGACTTGTCTATGCTAAAATACCCTGGGGCGTCTCCTCTTAAATTACAACCGTAAGTTAGTGAGGTTATTTTCCATCTGGAAGTAAACTCATGCGAACCAGTGTACGTTTCAAGTTAATTAACCTCTTGAGATTGATAGCTGATAAAAAATTAAAATGTCACCACTTCCCCATTTGTCTGTCCGGAAACTAGCACAGGCAATTTCTGCGTTCCCAGCCCCAGCCCCCTCCCCTTCACCCACGCTTATCCCACATTCCTCCACCGAATTCACCTTAATAAAAACATTAATCTAATAGAACAATTTAAGTGGCAGATCGAGGTCTCCTTTGGTTCAGGGGGGTGACTGCATGTGACCCCGAAGGTGAGTCCCATGTATCCAAGATTAGCTGCTTCCTCGCCAAGAAAGGAATGTTGGACATTCTCTTTTGCAAGCAGCCCAGAGAAAGGCGACGAAATTGAATCTCGTTCCCACTTGCACCAGCGGTTCAAAGGGAATGAATGAAACGCCGGTTGTGATATCAGCATGTATCGACGAAACCGAATTTACTTTACAATTCTGTCCGTGACCTACTTCTGTGATTGAAAGAAATCTGTTTGGGTGGGTTAGTTGTCAACAAAAAAACAAATAACAGTGTGAGAAAAAAACAATGCTCAGCATATCTTGTAAATGGAATCAGCAAGGGCTTATTTGCTTAAGAGGGCAGCAAAATATATGGGCTGCTACCGGCAGTACAATCGATCACGTGACATCAATTGGGGTCAGTGACGTCACAATTTGATTATGAATGATTTAGCTTCACATTCTGGTATTGGCGACTGGCGTGTCAGTGCATCTTTTTGTGGCAGGGCAACGATGCCTCCGGGGTCTTGAGATGTGTCTATGGCCGGCAACTGATGCGCTGCCGTCCCACGTACGCTGTAGACCATACAGGGCCTGGATCTGCTGATCAGGGGGTGACATAATGGAAGTTGAAGTGACATGCAATATCTTCATCGTGAACTGTGTCAAGAGGGCCACTGTGTCGTGAATTGTTCGTTGAGATTGGTTATCGAGAAATAGGATAACTTGATGTTTTTATGGCATTGTTTTAGGCATGAATTTGAATGTTGTAGGCTATTATTGAACTCAAGTCAGAAGAGGCACTTTTTTTTTGCAGACAAGTTCACTATGGAAAGCTTTTGACATATCTAGCTTCGGGACCAGTCTTTCCTACTTATGTTCTGTGTACCTACCTTAAATTCAGGGCAAATGTAACAAACACACAACATTGGCACATAATCAAAATTTTAGCTCAGTGTTTAAGATTGCAACCTGTATGAAGAACATTAAACTATATAATGTGGTCGTCGTTTTCGTGGTCCAATGCTTCCTATGCCCTCCCAATACATAACTAGGACTTTTTATTCTTGTAAATCCTCTTTCGTGGATTCTCGCCCATCAGATTGACAAGGCTCACAGTCATTGATATAGGCAATCGTGACAGCTCAAAATAAGAGGTCACAGTCTCACAGAACTTGCTCTGCACCCGAAAATTGAATTCTACAAAATAATTGATTAAATACATTGTGGCTATCACTTGAATTTAGGAAGCCTTATAAGTTTACTGACGACAAGTACAACCAATCTGAATTGCAAATACCCTTTTGTTCGATTCTGCCAAAACACTTGATTTCGTGGAGAGGAAAAAAAAGTAATATTAACTTTGGAAGAGGATTAATTAAATAGTAGTGCATGCGAGTACATATTTATATTCACTTGTAATGTGGCTTTTACTTATTCTATCATAAAGTGGTAAAAGGGAAGGAGAACTGATTAAAAATGGACTTTGAGTCGTTATTTGATGCACCAAAAATGATTCCTATGCCTGGCCCACACAAGGAATATCATCGCTAACGATTTCGCGGGAGATATATTGCTAATTAGGCGTGACGTCAGGAGCTGTGATGAAACACCGAGTTCCCCATCTTCTACAATGAACCTCGTCATATCAGCGTGTTCTGTGACTAAACCCCTGGATGTTTTGTTATTTTCTTTTCGGAAATAGGGGCACCGGATAGCTCAGTGGGTCAAACCGCTGACTACAATCCAATGCCGACCGTGGGGGTCGAGGTCCCGGTTTCGAGACCCGATCAGGCCACGGGCGTTATGATTGTGAATTATAATTGTAATCCGTTATAATTGTAATTCTTCGGTGACTCTGCAGTGCTGCCCAACTGCGTAACAAGGCCGGGCGCTGTGTACTACTGTCTATGGTGGTATGCAGGATAAAGAACCCTTGGGATTTATCGATAAGAGTAGGGGGAAACCCCGGTCCCGGGCCTTCTGTTCTGGCGCCCGTATCATCCGATCGGATTGGGTGGAGCCGTAAAACCCCATCACTCTCTCTCTCTCTCTCTCTCTCTCTCTCTCTCTCTCTCTCTCTCTCTCTCTCTCTCTCTCTTTTCGGAAATAGATAGAATAATCAATTTGCCACCAGTCAGGCCACCCAAAAAGATATTTTGTGCATCTTTTCTAGGACACCTACCATGGTTTCTCATCCTGAAACAGTAAAAAGGTCAGCTAGAGTGCACCACGCATGCGCAATACTGACGCTTTCGTTTCGTAAACAACAAAGATGTCCTTTTATGGCGAAGATGATCTGCTCTGATTGGCTGAAATCGATAGCTTCACGAGGGGAACGGGACCAATCACGGCAAGCCCTCATCTGACGTTTGTCTCCTATACTTTGTAATGGAAGCCATTCTCCCATAGGCGCAATGCTAACCCCGATATTCGGAATACATTATTTCCTTACGCTTCCACCCAGGCATGGTGTTCTTGACACGGAATTCTATCAATTGGTGCTATGAGTCAATAGAACATCACTTAAAATTCAGTTCCCCATCCCTTTAAATGATAGTTTTGCTGCTACTACTGTGTGCATATAGTCTTTCAAAGTATTCAATATTCAAGATTATCTTTCGATATTGTATCAGCATGGCTGATAATGAAGCAGTTTGCTGATGGGAGAAGCGGGGGGCTCGTTGACGCCTTCCCCTTCCCAGATATGCATAATTTAAGAGAAGCAAACGAGAATGAGGGCATTCCTTCAGCGGTCAACTGTCCACTACAGCTCCCAGATTGGCCATTATGCGGCTTTATTGCCAGCCAACCTCAATGCTAATTAAACAGCCGACCAGTGTGTGGTCAAACAGGTGTCGTGTATTTATGGCAACAGACACAACCATGCAGATGGCCTCATTTGGACTTCGACGTGCATTTGCATGGCTGAACCCAGCATTGGTACTTCTAGGGTGTAAAAGTGTGCAGACGTGCTCACCTCACCTGGGAGATATTCTGAGTTTTAAACTTTCTCGTGGTGTAATAATGTTACAGCTTGTAGCATTGGTTGGGAAGCGTAGTTTTAAGGTAGTTTACCGATCACCACCCTAAAAAAAAAAATTGCTATAAAACAGCCACGTATTTAAATGGGGTTGTCCGACTGTTCTAAAGACTTCAGTCGACTTTCTCATCTTGAGTACTTCAAAGACGTCGACCGAGTAATTTATGTACAGCCATGGCGAGGGGATCCCGCGGTGAGGCCTCGGATATTAAGCCTTTAAAGCGATGACTCCGCACTCCATTCATCAGAATGCCAAAGAACCTCACCCGCCAAACAATGGGGGGTCGACGCCTGGCGCCTCTTTGGGGTTTGCCGCACTTTCACGTCGCGTGGTTGCTTCGAGTCTATCCGAGCTCTAGCTTGGGCGATAAATGGAGCTTCTTATGGTGAGATTTTACAAGCAATCTTGTTGATGGATGAAAGTGAGCGTATTTTAGTGCAGCTCTGAGAGTCTTAGACGTATAGTCAACGTCCATCAATGGAATGAGAACGATGACCATGCATTCGATACATAATGACTAAATGCCTTGAGCTGCATTCTTCGCGAAATCGCTGTCTTGGTTATTGCTGTGACTTTTTAAAAGACTAGAGAATTAAATGGAAAACCCTTGTTAATGTTTGTGTGTGTCACAGCAACCGAAAAAAAAAAGGAGATTCAGCAATGACATGAGATAAGAAATCACGAGTAAGTAAAGAATACTCGAGCGGGATCCATATGATATTCTTAGCAATACATTATTACACGAGCAGTATACAGCTTGATTTTAATATCCATCCAAGACTACTCCCACGCGTGAGGGGTCGGGGATAGGAGGGGCGTGGCCCCTAGCGTAGCTCCTCCCCTCGCCCACTTGCTCCATGGACCGTTGCCTTATATATGCATTTGCGGGTTGTGCCTTGAATCAGTCCCTACTTTGCCGACATCGCACTCTCTGAAATGGAAATCAGGCTCACGCTAGTGCTCGCTCTGCTCGTCGCCGCTCTTGGCGTCGTCGCCAATGCTCTGAGCATCCCTTCCGACGCCCTCAAGGACAACCAGGTCAGTACTCAAAATGGATCTACTTCGCCCCCCAAAAAAGAGAGGAGTACTTTGGATATATGCAGTCTGTTGTGGGTACTTGCTTTGTGTTGGAGATGTATGCATGTACATGATGAAATGAAATCTTCGTTAATAGTTATTTCTAAGCTGCGCAGTTTTCATAAATTCAAAACTACGATCTGTCGAGTATTGGTACACAATTATATCATTTTGGGATTTTACTTCCCTGTTTTATCCTGTTGGCATTCTCCTTAGGAGGCACCCAGAAGTTCCTGTTCACCGCCAAAGTGTATTTAACGTTAAGAGCTCTTTTTTTTTTCTCCCCTCACTTGCGCTCCCAGCGCCATGGTATCCCAAGGGGGCCCGACGCGCTTTTCAGGACGAGTCATAACGCGACGTTGCATCGTAAGCAGCATAAAACCCCATTTAGAAAGGTGATATCAATCACCATTAGAATGGTTTGATGTCTCGCAATCTCTCTTTCAATTACAAAGGCATAGTCACGCACGACCGCATTGGGTGGCCATTTTGTATTTAGCATACTTCCGGTGGCGCCATTTTGATGAATCAACAAGTTTTTCACATTAGCGTTGAAAAGAGGTCGAAAGTAGTGACGTCAGAGAGGAAAATATTTACGACGCAAAAATGGTGCCGGTTCTTTCTTTCTCTCTCTTTCTGCTTTTATGAATAATTCGGTTGTATATTATGAATGAGCGATGTTCACCCTCCGATCAATATCGCTCGCGCTAGAAGGTGAACGATGTGAAAAATGCATGACCATTTGCAAGCATACCAGGAAAGAAATGCTCACAATCGATGCTAAAGATATTCCCTCTCTTCGCTCCCACCTCCGGGGAAAGACAAAACAGAGCTTTCCCAGAACATTGAATTATTTTAAATACAAATTCCGATTTCCAATGGAACTTCGATCTAATCATTCAAATGTATGCATTGTCTCGGCGTTTACTCGTCACGAAGCATCTTCAACATTTGATTATATCTTAGACTACGGAACGACAAGTCATAGTTCCCTATGCATTACAATTGCCTCCATAACTCGAAGCCTCCATTCGTCGAAGTATTGTGACCGGTGTTCATCAATACCGAGATATCACTGTTGACGCTGTACTTTACATTATACCTGTACTTACGATGTAATGTACTAACCTCCTGATACCATTCGTCGTTTTATGCACTTCCTCGGAAGAACGTCGGCAAGTGTTAATGAGAGGCAGGGTTAAGTTGTGTAACCATGGCATCCAACGTTCCTGCTTACGCCCATGCTTAAATAATATGTGTTCTCCTATTAATTTGCATTATAAAATCAAAAGAATATGATTAAGAGTCTGAAATCGGAATCACGAAGTGACAGAAGAATGTGAGCCAAAGGTCGATTGGGAATAATCACAACTTCTGCAGCTCGTGTAAACTGAACAATATTATGTCATCGAAACTACAAACTAGCCAATGCATAAGTGCATAAATGCATCAGTGCATAAATCTCATCCATCGTTATCATTGTATAAAATCCACAACTAAGTTGAGGTTGCATCTGGCCGGACATCGCGACAGGGCCAGCGTTGATTATTTTAACCAAGGTTTTCATATAAGGGTCTCGTAAGCAACGTGATGGATGTCATAATAGCGATGGTAGAGCATCCTTGAAATCTGTGCATGCTCCCACGACTTTAATAACGGAAGTAAGGGGCAAGCAGAGCGAGGCTTCCCAATCTGACCAATAAAACTCCGCTGCAGTGAACTATCTCTTGTTTGGACGGTAACCATCGTTGTAACAATGGCGATGTTGCGCAACAGTGGCATAATGCATACGACACCATCAACTAGCTATCGGTGAAACTGAGGTGAGGCTGAGTTCTGAAATCGACAACGGGGCGGATCAAAGGAAGAAAAGGCCAAAGTGCTCGATGGACCAACCAACTCGATTCGACTCCAGCAAATTAGACAAACTTTGATGTTCGCTAAAATATAATGCTCTATATGATTAACATATAGTTATTAGCTATGCTGGAACATATGAAATACAAGTTTTGTATACTATAATATAGGCGCAAGCTAAACTGTATTTTGATAATTCGATCAACTTCCTTTCCATGTCCCCTAAGTTGATTGCGTATGCATTCATGGAAGCGCATTACTGGTTATCTCCTGCAAGAATATAGAATTTCCAAATTCCGTGGATCAGCTAAAGTGTCAGAAGAAAGGCCGCATGTGTGAATTGGCTGAATTCCTGAAGCCGCAAGAGAGCGCTGAGGAGACGTGGGTCGATTCAGGGATATAATTGTGACATTCTGGGCACCTGTCGCCGTTGCTAATTGCTCATTTGTTTCTAATTAACCTCCGAACAAATGAGAGGCCATTACTCGGGATGATTGCGGGGGCTGAATATCCCTTTGCACGCTGCACCATACCTCTTTTGCACACGACCCTCAACCGGATGTCCAGTCTAATCCCAGTTAAGATACACCAAGCATATAATACCACACCACGCGCATGCGTCATTAGAGCACCTGATCGGTAGATATAAATTGTATGCAGACACTTATTTTCATTGATAACATTATTCGATGGTTTTGTTTTGGTGAATATGGCTACTTCTGTGAACCGAATTTCATTACGCGGATTATTATTGAAGAGGGAATGTCGTTGGTCGGTTTATCACTCTCTTTGTGGTATAGAGGCCATGTCAGCCCCCTGATGAACGAGATGCGGCTCATTGTGCATTACTCAGAATATGCTATATATCACTACTGTGCTGCTTAATAATAATGATAACTTCAATACTGGATTGTGGAAGCATAAATGTATATCATGAATCAGATGTATCAAGCAGGATAACTGCAGATCTACATGCTGATGTCCGTTATGCAAGTCCTCGAACTCGATATGAACACAAGGAAAACTGAAGACATGTTCCAGGTCATCATGTTTGAGATTAAACTCGTTCTTCTTAAATTTAATGAAGTCACGACTGACTTTTGTTGGACCCCGTAATCCGAACTCGTGCTTTGTCTCCACATCCAGCGCCTCCAAAGTTCGTGATATTCAATTATTTCCACACCTACAGATGGCTGCAATGCACAATGACACATGCATTTCATCCATTTCATCGATTTAACTCTTCCAGATGGACGTTGCTGACAAAGATGGGGACCAGAGCAGACGAGCCACGTGGTTAGAAACGCGAGATCTGGAGGATGATTTTAAGGAGCTGGTTTACCTTACTATTGAAGAGGTGAGAACTCATATTGCGCTTCAAAAGACATCAAAGTACTTAACATCCGAAGAAGCCGCATATATATAAGCTAGGATTGCACCGACTCTGACCTGTCTTCATGAAGGTCTGATTCAGATGAGGAGATTGCCTGACGATTGAAATCTATATTTATAGTTATTATTATATCACCGCATAAATCTAATACGGTTCAATCCTCATAGAAGAGAGTTGAATGCCAAAGTTCATCAATGGGCGATCCTACCCATTGTTGCCCATCATATTAACACGTTCTGAGGACAGTCAACCAAACTTTATGAAATGAACGTCCCAAATGCAGAAAAAAGAAACAGCAATCATTTATGATATATACAGCCATATGTTCTTTGGCAAAGGAATGCTATCATCCTCACCACAAATGGATCTATTTTGGGTGGCGCTCACTTTCACCCTAGATATGGCATCATTTATACCGGTGCAGAAGTTACCCAAAATGGGATACCAAATTGATGATCTGTATTCTTGACTTCAGCTTGTGAATGAAGGTCGAATGGACCCCCGCGTTCTGTCGAAGGAGGAGAATGAAGTGAAAGAAAAGCGCGGCCGTTGGCAAGGGTTCTGCTTCAAGAGGACGAGGAGCGGTCGGTTCCTACCATACATCTGTTGGAAAGGAGGTAGGATCTATTGCATAACCGTATTATATACCTGTCATGGAACTTTTATGGCGTTTTCATAAACTGGACAGCGGTTGTTCCAGAACCAATAATAGATAGACTGCTCAATGGGCAATTAACTCATTATTGATGAAACCTGGGAAAATGAATGTTAACGACATTTTGTTTATTCGTACAATTTTGTCGTTCATTATTATTTTAGTGTCATGGCCTCTCATTTGACGGTCATAAAGCCTTTTGATTGTACTTCCAAACAGATTGATAATGGGGTTACTGTGAACTGAAAGTTGCCTCTGTTCTTCTAGTATAGAATCTTGTCCAAACTCAAAAAAAAAAAAAAAGAATCTCTTCATTTCGTGTCCTAAAGTTAACAAAAGAGAGTAATCAATACTAAAGCTTGAAGTGCACCTGAAACATTGATGAGGTTCATTTCAGGTGGAGAAAAGGGTGAGACCTTCCCTCCCCCGACGAGGTTGTGTTCGGGTGCGGAGTGCATGCCATATATTATGACCTTGACAACTCAATGTGTTCAGTGGTCAACTGGTCGAAGCATTATTTGGTAGTATAGTTTAGTGCAAGTATAGATGATATCATCAGAGTCGCCCACACACCTCCAAGATCATTTTATATCATGTCTAAAGACTATTTTATACCTGGCCAGCTGCGTACACTGACCAAGGAACCGTCACCTGCCGCTGCTTCGATCAACGACTGCAGCTGAATAATGGCGGCAGGCAGGCGATCATTTCCGGTGCCACAGTCATTCCATCGCTAAAGGCTAAACCGCCTCCAGCGCTTTTGACCGTTCTTATCTGCGAATTTAGACTGCTAAAGCAGATATATTTTCCCCATTCAGCTGACGAAATCCAAGCCGCATATCCCCCGGTCTCTCCCAATCTCTCAAGTGAAGGTCCACTTCCATTATGCGAAGGGTTTTTCTTGGCTCTTGGCTAAAAAAGAGGCTGCGTTGTCAGGGCAGGTTGCTTCTGCTGGCCACTCCATGCATGCACTTCTTTGCGAGCCGTAAGCCGCGTGATGATCGTCATGCGCTTGCCGTTCATTCGAAATGACGGCTCCGCTGCTCCTCTGGATCCTAAAGGAAGCCTCCCTGCATTATTGATGAGTCATTTCCAGTTCCACCGCGTCTTGATGCAAAATTCTCCATGACTTACAAAAAAAGATGGCGGCGCCCATTAGCACCAAAACAAGATGGAGTCAGCAAAACAAAATGGCGACGATTAAGCGTTGCTGCCTTTCAGAACAGTTCTCTTGCACCAGCATACCTCCCTGTGTATGACAGTTTATGACTAACGTTACTCAATTGAAGCTCCAAGAGTAATGAGCCTGCGCAGGTGTCCTTAGACCTAACTACCCAGCTTTTAATTAAGTCTCGTTTGTATACACAGCGCATCTTCGACGACAGACAAAAGCAGTGTTTTTATAAGTGTCGAGATTGCGTGATTCCGTCCGTTTCGTTTTGTCCACTGATTCGATTTTAGAAAAGGAAAATGCGATTGTAGCACACAAGAAGATCTCGAATGGCCTCGCTTCCAGCATTGTGGCGCAGAATTGATAGGCTATTCACTCAGTCCTGTGCTGCGTAAAGATTCTGGAAATTAGACTTGCAAATGGTATTATTTCAGCTAGCAGGTATTACCGTGCGCATGCAAACCCCTCTTAGCCTCTGCTGTGTCATGCATTTAGACCTAGATAATTATATCTGCCAGACTGGTAATTAATTAATTGCCCGTGTTAATAACGAATGTATACAATGCCTTCACACTCATGAATATTGACGGCAGGGAACAAAAGGGTCCTGCGCCGGTTTATGCAGTGAGGTTGCCCTTGCTGTTAGTCGTAACGGTTGTGAAGGTGCTATCGCTGGCTGTGTTGATGCTTCCAATAGATGTTTACCAATGAGAGAAAGGGCTACATTATGCATATGCGTGCCCTACCCCCATGGATAACAATTGGTGCCAATTTAAATTATGCAATATTGTATCAGAAACCAAGTATCTAAAACTCTATATTCGTTCATTTCAGACCGGAAGTAATCGGGACCATCGGAAGTTGGTGCGGATATGAATTAATCTGCATCTGAAAAACTAAAGCAAAAGAAACAAAAAAAAATATAAATAAAGTGAAGAAAATGAACCCAACAAACGACCGATTTCTATTTTGTGCATAATAGTTATAAAATGACTAAAAAGTTGTGTGAATTCGATCGACTTTTTAACAAAACAACAACAATATATGGTTGCAGTCGGCCATGATGTTTTCACGGGGTGAAGATTAAGTTGGAGGGGTACAGTGATTCGGGGCGCCCAGATATACCTGCTCTCTCATTATATGTTGTGTATGTTTGAAACTGAAAATAAATCATTTCTTTTCTCTTTGCTGTACAATTAATTATGATGTATGTTGAAATTGTTTGCTTTTATCTCTTTAGAGGGTTGTACAGCATTCAATGTCGTATATAACTGTATGATCTTAAACTGATTCTGGAATTTCCTTTCAAAATTAAACAACAAAAATGAAGGTTTTGTTCTTTTGACCTAAAAACTTCTGTAGAAATTGAAATAAATAGATTCGCAATGAGGACTCTTTTAATCTCTTCTTCAGGATGTTATCATTTTTATTCGTTTGTGTACAATTTAATATTTGCGCTATATTATGTCAGCTTTCAATGACCAAAAAAGTTAAACTTTCATTACAAATATACATTACGAATAACTGGATATGACCATTTCTCTGAAGCACACACCATCAATTTCAGTGATGATTACTGTCCAACTCGTGGTGCTCAACATAGAACTTCTACAGAAAGCCTTGTATCCACAGTGAGGTCATTTAAGTGCATCAGTGAGCATGCATCTCATTCATTTCAACTGATACAAAAATTAAAGTGAGCGCATTCGTGTGTGCAAATGACTGTTACCCTATGCCATCCTCATATGTCCTCGTAAGAGAGTGGACATTCGCGAGGCACATGTTTTGCTGCATTTGAAGCTGCCTACAATTACTCTGCGCACCATACATCATCGCTATTCTGATACTGGTCTGTACTTGATCAGTATAGCTAATCCTGGGTTGGAAACATACATTTCACACAATTGTGACAATTCATCGAATGCGACCAGACAGTTATGTATTAGTGCTTCTCTTATCGCACCTGTTCAGGTAATATGAGTGTGATCGACTGGTCTCAGCAGGCTACCAATGTAATATTTATGTGAATTATATCAAAACTGGCACATGAGGCATCATCACCACTCGGTGTCACTTAGAAACTTTAATCACAGCTGGGTCTTAAAACGTCGTTCTAAGTACAAATATGTTATCCACAGTTGCTGTAATAAAGGAAACATAGCATGAATGTAAATCAAGCATCCACTGCCGATGCGACAACGCATCAACACAAGAAAAAGTCCGTTATGATTCATGTCCACAATCCAGTGTTGCAACACAAAGGATGTTCTTACAAAATGCATAATGACTTCAGTCAGGATACACAAGTGCCAAGCAACATTAACACGTACCTGAAGTACAACACAAACGCGAAAAGCCAGATTTGCTTTATTCACTCATTCCATCAGTCTTTCCAAAATAGCAGGATACATGTTATAGGTGGAGTTAAAGTCCAGTCAACATTGGATTGGACCCGGAGAAATTGCAACAAAAGGTTTTTCATCGGAAATCTAAATCCCAAGAACAAAGTCATTGGAAAAGTGGTTAAAATCGATAATTAATGGCGAAAAATCTGGAAAAATGGAAATGTTACAAACCTAGGCTATTTCCGGGATGCTAATTAATCACATAACTTAATTATGACCAAAAGAGAATTGAAAAATATACCACTGCCTTAGTTTTTCCATTCCCTGTAGTATGATATGCTATATGTATAGGTGTTGAGCATTTAACGTGAAACAATAAGGCCACCAGGTAAATTAATGCCGGCCGTTGCTAAGATACTAATTAAGCGTATTACGTGACGGCCCGTGATAGAATTTTAAATTGTGTCATTGTCTCAGTTTTTTATTTCCCTTCAATTTGACATGCCATATGCCTATAGGTTGGAACATTTCCATTTTTCCTGATTTTTCGTCAATGATTATCGATTTTAACCAGTTTTTCAGAGAACTTTTTCTTGGGAGTTTTTTGTTTGTTAATCTGGGCATACCTCCGCATAGAATTCCGATGATAACCCTTTTGTTGCAATTTTTCGGCTATTATTTTTGGACTATTAGTTCATGATATAGATTGTTTATGCGCCACCTTTACGTCGTGATCGCTCAATGATCTCCCAGTTGGCAAAGCTAAGCACATACTTGCAATCTGGCAGACACGTGACCCAAAGCCATTCTATTAAATTAATTCAAATCCACACATAGTGTAAATTAAAGAATCTGTAGACGAACTCACAGAACATGCACGCTAACTGTCTGTGGCACGCTTCGCTAAGCTCCGTACTTTTGACAAAGTTGTATAGAACCGCATTCGAACAAAATTATAGAAATCATATTCGTATTTCAGGTGATTTCGCAGAATAGATTTCGTTGCTTCTGTCACTCTCGGTTTCTTCACAGTTCGGTAATGTTCATACAGCGCTGAATCTATGTAGGAGAAAAAAAGAAGAAGAAAAAGAAGAAAGGAGAAGCAAAAGACATACTGATACTACTAAAGAACATAACGTCACAATAAAGTCAAGAAATATATTATAAAGAAACAGGGGTCCCTCAAATTCTAACACTCACAATTAAACCGTCAGTGGTCACAAATCCAGCCCCGGTATGCGATATACTAAACATTGCAGGGAGGAGGAGTATGAATTCCACTTCCTTTGTGTTATCAAATTAAACTTATAACTTGTAAGAAGGCAACACGGCCAGTCCTGTGCACGTGTAATATGCTATATGCACCATTGCACCCATAGTAGTTTAGCAATTTAGTGTGTACCATATCGCACATCTAGCAAATGCATTTAGTCTATGAAAACATAGACATCTCACCTTGTAGAGCAAAAACAGCAGAAGCGTTTCTGAAAAACTGAGGCATCAGAGTTTCGAGAGATTCCATGAAAGCGTGAAGGTCCTCAGTTAAACCAACGATGAGGTAACTCTCTTTCACGGCTCTCTTCGCCCTCGCCAGTGACGACGGGTTGCTGGATCTGGCAATGATACGATAAGATAAAATATAAGTTGCTTATTACCATTATGGACTCGCTCACCTGCAAGCTTTATCGTGACCACAGAAGAATGGGATCAATTTGTGAATGTTCATGCAGTGACTTAATCTGTGTCTCACGCATGCGTCTAGAGGCTGTTGCGGTAGGGCGAAGGAATGTAATCGGGTTAACTGGTGGTGATATCTGACTGACCATATTGTAGGGCGGTTTGGGCGTCGATAGCGGAGCATTCTTCGAACCAAAAGCGTTGAAGAAGTAGTGTGACACCAGTCCCTCGATCGGGTCTCGGATGACATTGATGAAACTGGGAGCAACCTTGTGGAACCTGCGAGTAGAGATCCACAGAAGGAATTCCTTCAAGCAATTAACTCATAATTCAATCTCGGTGTGGAGTTATCATACCATAGCATTGGGGCCCTTGCCTCAAGCCTAGTTACTGAATTACATTCTGACGCTTTTCGGCTCATAAATATCATGCTGAATTACCAATATTCTGTATGAGAAATTGGAGCAAAGAAGGTTCATACCTTCTTTGATTACGGCCTTGTGACAAAGCGACAAGTTAAGGTGGACGAGTGAATGCATCACGCATTGGTAATGGGTTTATTTAAAGAGTTTATACAACATTTCGACACCAATTCAATTAATTTGATCAAATTCTTAACGAGACATCAAGATACATGTATGCACACTTTGGGGTGTTGTGTCCACCTGGTATATAATTATAGCGCATTTGCGAATGTTTATAGTGTACTTGTCTATACTATGATATCATCGGTGAATAACCTTGCAAGTATCCCAGTAGTCCGCACCATTTTGAACCATCACAAACAGGCAGATGACGCAAGTACATAAAACAAGAAAATCGGAAACAGATGTTGAGCGCACTCACGTTGTGAAGTTGAAGAAATGAATATGTTGAGCATACAAGAATGGAGCGGCCAGCTCGTCAAAATCGGATGCAAATTTCCGCTGGCAAAAAAAAAAAAAAAAAAAAAAAAAAAAAAAAAAAAAAAAAAAGGAAAGGAAAGGAAAGTAGAACACTGAAAAATAGTACATTTCAGAACTAACCAATCCCATGTCATCTGAGATGAATGGTCGATTCGTGACGGGTTTTTCTTTGTCATAAACTGTATAGTTGAGTTTCTTGGCTAAGAGTTTGAACGTTGAGAGAACTGTTCGACTGCCGCACTTGGGCGCCCTGTTGTAGAAGACGCGACGGCATGAGGAGAATTCCAAGAACGGATTCGGGGAATCAAGGGCGTGAAGGGTGGGCGTGCGCACACACGGTGCGTGCGGCTGCAAACGAAATCGCAGTCATTTCAAACTGTTTATAGATAAGTAGTCAGATAATAATTATTTGGTTGTATAATTTGCATAATGGACTCTTATCTCAATGACGCCACTGTCGGTATTCGATGCAGCAATTACCACTGATTTGGCATTTATACAGAGTGGGCCCATCTACCCCTATTATACTATGGCTGATCCCGATCGCGCGTGGATCAGCCCTACCGTGTTAGGCCCAAAATGAGTCCCCACTAATTAAAATTTTAGGCTTCCAGGTTACCTTACAATTCTCATGCAAATAATCCGACGAAAATAACAGCGTCCATGCTGTAGCCTGCAATTTCGCAAAGGGCCACAACAAACCGATCCGGGTTTTAGATTTAACTATTATCGTATCACAAGCGTGATGCTTTTACTGAGAAACAAAATGTAAACATCCGCCAGCAGCGCGTCGGTCGGATTGAAATTTCGCGCCTTTCTTGGAATCAGGCCTGTGTCGCATAAAATGTTGAAATAGTGTAATTTATAGCGAAGTAAACTACTTGCGAGGTGAGATATGATTATAATGGATGATTGGTGTGTATTCATGGGAAAATTAGTAGCCTATATTGCAATATTATTGTTGGTGAAAGGCGATTTTTCATAAGGATAGGCGAGCTTTGTATGCAGACCAAATGCCAGGCCTAATCTACTCCATGTTAATAACAAAACTTTATTATTGCCCATTACTTATTCTGGGGCCATTATGTTCAATTTTCTGCAAAGACATCAAATAAAAAGTAAATTTTGAATGAGGGAGAAACATTTAAATGCGAAAGGTTTGTGATCACGATCATGACGATGAGAGTGAAATCAGATGAGCTCCTCGAATGTCATCTCTTGCATGGCGCTTCAATACAAACTACTAGTATCTGCGGGGTTTTTTTTTTTTAAATTATTATTTAAATAAAAAGACATTACGGCTACAATAAAAAAAATAAGACTAACCATATCATTATTTCTCCTATCTTTGCGTGATTTTAAAATGTAACCTTTTTTCTAATCTCGTTTCTAGCCTCTATGGCTCTATATTGATAATTAAATTGTGGCTATAGAATGCAGCTACCTGTTTTCTAATACTTTCTCGGAAAAGTTCACTGTCATTGATAAGCATTAAAATCATAAACATGGAGTAGACTACATTAGGCCCACTCTGTGTAAGTAATCCAAAAGTCCACATGCTGAACCCTGACCTTCGAGAGATAGAATAATAGTCGATATAATATAATACGTATATAATACGTATATAATACGTATTCATGATTTTATTAAAATTCATCCATCGATCTTCTTCGTCTTCCTTTTTTTTTTTTTTTTTTTTTTTTTATCACAGATTAATTTATGCTTATGCGACTTTAATTCTTTTGACAATTTCAATTCATGTCAATAACATAATATTCAAGTTTCGCCTCGATAATCAATACAATTAAGTCAAGTACCAAAGCATGTGTTTATTTAACTATATACGTATCAACTAGATATTTGATGTTTGGAACTCAGACTTTAAAACATTAGGCATGCTCATAAACAGTGATTCAAGTCCGAGGTATTTTGGAAAGCACTAGAGCTCCCCTCAGTGTCCTAAATCTAGAGCTTTGCCTGATAAATTTCCATCAACAATCGTGGCAAATTTCTCCTTTCATCCTGGCAGTATTTCCCTGCCAAGCCTTCAGCTCATAAACACATCAACATGGGCGATAAAACATTCAGAATAGAGATGGTAAGCCGAAAGGGATAGCGACGAGGACAAACACGGGGTCAAAGTGTACCAATAAAAACAAACGTGGGCTTTATAAGCATTTCCCGTTTCTTCGGGGCAAAATTAGATAAGAAGTTGAGTAGATTAGAAGTTACCTGCAAGGGAGTAAAAAAATGGGAAATACCTTAATTTATCGTTCATTTATAGGAAATTAAAATCTTCAAGAAGGAAAGTTTGAATATACATGTAACAAGTATGAGCCGAGTTATGCCGCTCACAATCAAATCAATAAGATGGCATTCATCGGGATTTCTCAAATAATTCTTCAGCTTGAATATCTTCTTAAGTGTATAATTCAAAGCCATTAAAATAGCCGGCAATAATTCTAATTTAAGGCTGAACTAAAGAGCGCAAAATGAATTTTCATTACAAGCATGTGTACATTAACTGACGTATGGTTAATGTGATTCATATTATGCAGAACCGTGTCATCTAAATAATGATCACGGTGGCCTGATTTACAAATTAAACACTTCTGGGACTCATTTTAAGCACAAAATGCTATGTATATGCATCATATCACGCATGCACATAGATAATAGAATTATGTACATAGGATTTGCAGGCAGCGATTGCGCCACTGATATCACATTTTAGCGCATTTTGATTTGTAAAACAACCATGCATGAATACCATAGCGTATGAGATGCGCTACAATACCTTATTACTGCTGTAGTCCTCGGCGTTACTCGGAAGTTCTCCGGGATTCTCTTCTCGAGTGAATAGTCTACTAGGACTCCGGATATTGTCGAGTTTCGTTGTAGCAAGAAGTACAACAATCGAGAAAACGAACATGGACAATACCGGGATGCACCACTTCCGCTGAGGGAGCTTCATGGCGTGGCTATCTTTTGATGGGAGCTTTCCTCACCTACGGAAATAACAGCAGGTTTAGTAAATGGACCTGAACAGGTGCTGAGTAGGGAACAAGTGAACTTGAACTATCAATCACAAGCAAACTTAGCTGACCTTGCTCTGACTTATGCATGAAGGTTCAACCTCCTTGCTATACTGGTAGCAGATGTAAACAAACACCTTAAGACTATATGATATTTAAGAGTCAAGACTAATTGTGACTTGTATCGATGCTGTTGCAGAATAAAACATACACTATAAGAATCTTAAATAGTACCTGAAGTGATGAAAATGGGATAAGCCCTCGGTTGTCAAGAATAGAGAAATGCAAATTGGCCAAAATAACAGGCTTAAAGTTGTATGCAAAAGAAGCAGGATATTCGTAGAGAACACTCAAGAAATAAACGTGGCATATAAACTACCACGGAATTCTCACGAAATATCCAATGCCTCCTCCATCTACTGAAGCCAAGATGATCGCTCAGGAATAACAACGAAATCCTTACCTTCATGTTTTTGCTTTTCAGCTACCATACAATATTACTATTATTCCTTTGGTTATTCTCAATGTCTATAAAACTAGATTTTGAATCGAAGTCAAGCACAGTTCGACTTCACAACTCGGCGCAACACTTGAAGAAGAAAAAACGAGTGAGGCTCGATGTATTCTTGTGCGGCGTCCCGTGTGCTACAGACGATCGGGAGGCCTGTGTCTGGGAAGAGGAGGCTGCAGCT
>KB299568.1:142891-156945 GCA_000328365.1 Capitella teleta
GGGCTAATGCTGTATGTGTGTTGTTATTGCAGGCCAAATAGTTCATCCTTTCGAACCCTCCTCTCTCCAACACAAATCAATCTGTAGACCCCGGAGCCGCCGCCGACTGGTGCCGTCGGCCAGCCGCTTTCAGCCGATCACTAACAACAGCGGCTCTCAACCGATTCAATCCAAATATTTTACATTTAGTACTATAAGAAGTTATCATTTGTACAAGTCTTTATTGTGTTTATTGTAAATATTTATATAATTACAATCTGAGCTATCTGTTAAAGTACAAAGTAGGTTGGTGGAGCGGCTCAAGCAGCTAGCCTGTCATTTTAACTGCAGCCAGCTGATTCTGGCCAATTACAAACTGCTCCGGGGTATAACAATGGGGTACCTGGGATACTTGCCTCAACGACCTGTACTTCCCAGGCACACACACATGCATACAGACTTGGCAGTTAATGAGGAATATTCGAATTGATGTTTTCAATCAGCCCTAATTACCTAATTTGAGAAGGAATTCGCGTGGGTTTTATTTTAACCATTATCATTTCTCATACTGTTTACCAAACAGAATGATCCCTTTTAGCTGTAGGAAAATGTATCAGCAAAATTGTGGAGAAGTCCTGTATTTTTAGAATTATGCAATATAAGAGATAATATTTTGAACATTTCCAATGAATTCCATCATACTGATGTTTCTCTATACATTAATTAATCAGTTATCCTCTTGAATTGATGTACATGTGTGTATGTATTTTTTTCTGTTATTAAGTTTTCTATAGTTTAGCGCAGGTTCTCTCTCACTCATTAATGATTTATAACACAAAAGGATTATAATTTTGTGACCTGACCTGACCTGACCTGACCTGACCTGACCTGACCTGAAGAAAGCATCCGCTAGCAAATCCAAGTCAATCAATTCCACCGTAAAAGAAGCCGTAAACAAAAATGTATAAAATTAAAACGCAGCCTGGGATCTAGTATAATTCAATTCGCAGGCGATCTTTTTTTCCCTTTTTCTTGTCGTTTATGTTTACCAGATGGTTATTTTTCACGGGTGATGTTTCTGTGTTGTTCGGGCATAAAATAGACATTAAATATTGTGTAGGGTATGGTTGCAACAGATTAAAAGGTGGATGGGGTTCTGTGTCACGCACAGGTGTGTTTATAATGATTTACCCAAACCATGGAAGTCAAGGATATTAGTGGGAGTCATTGCGTGGGTTTACCTGCGCAAGAAGTTGTGAAAGCATTACACGTGGTCTTGGAGATTTAATTAGCTCAGGAGGTTTCGGTGCATTATGATCGCAGCTAACTGTCAGGAAGCCATCACAATGTGAATCATCCACGCATATAGTGATATAGTGATTACTGAATGAAGTGAATACACAACTCTGTTGATGAGGATTGAATGCCTCAGTATAAAATAGTATCGGCTGGAAATGTGATTGTTCCATGGAACTCAGATCACGAATGAGGTTCGGTTCGCAAACCTGAATTCCGCGTCCCTTCGTTTTCATAACATGGAGCTGTTGTCGTGATATCATAACGCACTCAACAATGCAATGGCGGCCATATTGTCGATGGGAAAATTAAGGTGGTCACTTTTCTTTGAAATGCCCAGAGCATGCACCACTACATTTACTAATATCACTCAGGAAACTGGGTGTTACTCGTATCAGTAGAATCGAAAGAGACATCTATAAGAGCAGCTTAGCAACATACAGAATGGGCCAAAAGTAGTCTACTAGTATCTACTCACGTTAAAAAGGAAACTTTAAAATTTGCTAAAATTTACCCATTATTAAAAATAAAAAAAAATAAAAAATAAAAATAAGCACCTGACATTGATTAACTAGGTTATTATCCACCCTTTTACCCAAAGAAATCGAATGAAGGGAGGAACATTTAAATGCGAGGGGTGTGTGATCGCGAAGAGCTTTTATGTGCGTGTTATCAGGTGGGCCCCTAAACCAGCATTCTGGAATATCGTCTTTTGTGTGGCGCTGCAGTACAAATCATTTGCTTTGTTTTGCTTTTAGTAGATAAACATTAGCGCTAAAATCCCAACAACAGCACTCAAAAACAAAATATTAATTCGTGCATCCTATAATACGAGGGTTGTTCGAAAAGTTCTCGGCCTAACATAGAAAGCTATATGAATATAGGCTAACTTTTCAGATGAAAATTGCGATCAGTGAATTCCTTGAAAGTCACGTGATCACCTCTGGTGCCAATTTGAGTGAAGTAGGGGTCGGTATTTAGGCAAAATTGGGCAGACTCTTGATTTACTTGCTAATGCACAATTGATTTTATAGTATAAATCGACGAATAAATATTTCGCATACATTTTCTGCCCTTCGCCGCTTACTGCGCAGCATCATACTTTTCGGCGAAACACTTTGATTTTAGTGAGTGTTTTATCTTTTCACTGCTGTGATTTCTTGAGTATGTCGTTACATCACGCAATCTGCTACGTACATGAATAACGACAGAAGAGCGCATTTGGATTGTAACAACATAATTATTCTCGAAAAAAAGTGCAGAAAAAATCAGAGCTGCTTGGCGACATAATACAGTTATTGCCAACACTTCCACCATCCGCCATTCAATACACAATGTACGGTGCATTCCCATTATTATGCACTGTAAGGCCAACTCGATCGTGAGAGCCATATGCCTTATTTGGGCATCCATGTGATGCTCATCCATGGCCAGGGAAAGGGAAAATAATCAAAATATCGCAGAATGCTGGGTGCATTCTTTTTGTTGAGATAAATCGGCATCCGTGTTGACAAAATTGGATTTGAAATGAAAGGAATAGCAGCATGAAATGTTAAATTATCCATATCATGTATTTATTTCTCTGAGATTCGCGTACTTTTAACACGGGGACCTCTTTTGTAACACTTTCTCGGAAAGGTGCAGTGTGAGTACTA
The DNA here is from genome assembly GCA_000328365.1 of Capitella teleta. Classification (NCBI taxonomy): domain Eukaryota; kingdom Metazoa; phylum Annelida; class Polychaeta; family Capitellidae; genus Capitella; species Capitella teleta. The sequence goes on from KB299568.1 coordinate 145,822, forward strand.
ATGGGAGCATTTCACATGATATACGAGTGCAAGCAGTAACAAGCTATCACTAAAATTATAATATGAAGGTTGTGCGTTTTTTGACCAATTGACTAGACTAAAAGTACAAATTGCAGTAATTCTCAATCTGACGATTTTCGCTCATCGGGTACGACCATTAACAGCTGCTGAAGCCATGCTGTGATTGGTCCTGTAAAATAAGTAAATAATGAGTAGATTGATTACGGTATAATAGTATATAATTATACTCACCAATACCTGTGCAATAATTGGTAACCAGACGTCTTATGTAATAAAGAGGCACTGCTGATATGCATAGTCCCAATCCCAGGCCATTGGTGAAAGGTCTTTGCCGAATTGAGAATGCGATTATCGCCGCACATACTGCTATGCCCAGGAGAACCACAGGTATTGGAACCTATGACGAGTGAAATTAACGTGCAATGAGATGTGATAAGAATAGGGACAATTGGTTAAACATGCCAGGGAAGGTTTGAAGACACGTTATTATTTAAGGATATGATGAGGCACCAACTAGTTATAAACTTTTTGTAGCAAAGTGTTCATAATCTGTCGATGGTCTCTTCTATTCGGGGCTTTGATTTATAAATCGAGGCATCCGTCAAATTAAATTAAAATCATGTAATGAAATTTTACTCAAATTAAACCGATGCTCTTTCATGGTAACTATAAGAAGTAACGAAATTGTAATCGATTTCACAAATTATCATCAAAATAATCCAACACAAATACACATGATAATGAGCAGCTGACCTTAACAACAGACTTCTTGTTAAGTTCCCTATGTTTGTACTTGAGAATGAGGACAGAAGTAAGAGCGAGAATGAGTCGCAGCTCCGCCAGGATTCCTAACATCTGAATGAAGTCCTGGATATCCAGGAACGTAGCACAAGTCCAAGCAATTCCAAGAATACACTTGAGAATAAATTACAAACTGCAGCCTCACAAAACCCAAAGTGAGTACTCACCATGATTACTGTAGCAGGTAGCGGGGTGAAGTAAGTGACGCTAATATAAGAGACTACCTCAGGGAAATGCCCGTCCTTCGCCCCGGCGAAGAGAAACCTTCAACGGTGGGGAAAATATGAACAAGATATTATTTGGTGTTTTAGGTGCATCGAACAAGACATTCGTTTACTAACTCACCTTGAAAAGTCCACGTAGACAGCATTTAAACTACCGACCACCGTTAAAGCAACAGCAACCGGAATGACCCAAACAAAAGATGGAATTGCTAACTCAGCAAAAGTCTGACGAATAAAGAAAGCATAATTTATTGAATAAATAAACTTCAGACTGGAAAAACTTCACCAAAGCAACAGCGTCTGATTTCAAGAACTGTTCTGGAGATAGCACGCTGAAGTACGCGACGTTTGCGATGAGGTAAACAGTTGTCATGGAAGTTATTGATATAAGCATCGAGAGAGGAACATCCCTTCATGACAAAGAAAAAAAAAGAAGACAAATGACATTGAGATTCGGATATTTTCTTCCACCTTTTCGGATTCTTCAATTCTCCTCCAATCGATGTCACACATTCCCTGCAAGAATAAGATAGGATAAAACATTTTGCACACTCGACAATTTTTCCGATACTGACCAACCCCCGTAACTAGCGAAGCCAGCGATGAACCCAACGGCAATTCCTCCAGGAGAATCAACCGTCCCTTTAAACGGATCCACGAAGTTAGATACATTGCCTGCAATTGCATAATCCAGATATCATGTCCATTTGCCATACAGATACCAATAATCACCCTTTGCCAATTTCACGGCTCCTGCTATGATGATAATTAACAAAGCGAGTAATTTACAGGATGAAAAAACAACCATCATCTTAGCTGACCCCTTCACCGTCCGGCAATTGAGGGCACAGAGGCTCACTGCAATCAACACACCTCGCAACGCATGTGTGACTACACAATAATTCCTACTTACAGTGAATCAACACACCAATCATGACGAGCAACCAGTCGTAGCACTCTTTGTGCATCATCTGCATCACATACAGCGCGGCTGTCTTCGCCAATAGAGCAGTCGATGCGACGTCCAAGAAAAACACCAAGTAAAGGTTAGTAAACCCTGCCAGCGGACCCAGCATTCGCTGGGTGTAAATGTAATCTCCACCCGAGTGAGGCAACGCTGTGCCGAGTTCAGCGTAGCACAGCGCAAAGATGAGGTGGAAGAGACCCGAGACGACCCAGACGATGAGGGCCAGACCCACGGAGCCCACACCCTGGAGGATGCCCGTCGGGGTGATGAAGATCCCCATGCCAGCCATGTTGCCGATGATGATGGCGCATGCGTGCAGTAATCCAATATGGCGCTTAAGCTCCACGTGACCGGAAGCGTTAGTACTCCTTAGCAATGGCGTGGATTCGTCTGTTGGAGTTTCTTCTATCTGTGTGTTAAATGGGATACATTGTACGTCCCGCTTGGTTGCCAATGTACGATTGGAGCTATGCACTGGGATATATTATCTTTAATATTTACGAGTCAATATTGAGCACGGCTGCCCGTGATCGAAGCGTCCTAGTCGGGGAGTTTAGTGATTTCATCTCCTTTGTGTAGGCTGGGGCTTTATTATGGATAGCTTTAATCAATACTGATACGGATACTAGAAACTGAAACAAGGAAACAAGAATTAGTCAAAGGTAACACACATTGATGCATGTACCATGCATCTACCTTTAATTGTCAACAAAGGCTTACGCTGGACTTCGTAAAAGTTCACCAATTCAATATAAAAATGATAACAAAACCTTAGGACCTCCGACCATAGCATTTGCTATGAATAACTAACAATTTAGTCGAAAGTAAGTTCGATAAACATAGTTCCTCCGCGTCATCAATGCTGATCACGCGTTATTTATTCAAAGGGAAAGTCGTTGATTCATAATAAATATTTAATTATTCCTTTATTTTTTCAATTTGATTTAGAGGCTATACTTATATAGACTATAATTAAGTAGTAAGTATTATATGATACATAGTAAGCAAATTAAGAGAAAAGAGCATTTTACACCGCTTTGAGAAATCACAGTTTGCACGGGAATAAACATTTGAATCGCTCTATATAAATTATTATGTGCTCGTTTTGAAATGGCTTGGAGTTGACCACTGCATGAGGTTCCATGTCAGCCAGTGTCCTTGCACATCCACCACATCATTAAGTTGTGTTACATGTGTTGGGCTGTGTAAGTTGTGTTGTGTTACATATATTGTATTGTGTAAGCATGTTAAATAATATCTCACGAAAGAGAAATAACCTGTATAATAATTATATGTATCAATTATCTTTAACCTCTCAAATACGGGTGCAACATGAGCTGTGACTACGTTATATCAATTAGTTCTGCTTGTAATTATATCGATCGATCAATTAACCATAGTTTCTCCCCTTCAAGAATTAATCAAACGACGTACTTCAATCAGACTATATGCAGTTGCACACGATGGTGTGAGTTAACTAAGTTTTCGTACGAGTGTCCTGATCACAGACAGGTACGCATTAGACCCCGGAGTCGACTGCGCTGAAGCATTTCGACTGACTTGGATAATAATCGACTGATTTGGTCGATATTTAAAAATCAACTTGGCTTCTCTTAAAAATCGACTTAATTGGCGACTTCCCGTAAGTATTCCCGAATGCCACGAAGCAATATTAATGCACGAAGCAATATTAGGTGTATATTGCCCATATACAAGCAAATGACTAATTAAAGCCGAAGAAGTATATAGAGCCTAATTACTAGAATGATACGTTTCACTCAATCATGCACTAGTATGTCTGCAGACTACACATGCTCAATAACATTTGTTACTAATGGTATATAAACAACAATTAAAGGATTTGATGATACACATTTTGTATTATAATTAAAAAATAAACTAATTTGTTTTAGATACACGTAGCAATGGATATAGTGTTCAATAAAATAATCTAGTATCTGGACCCCTCCCCTCTCCCTCCCCTCCCTTTTCATCGCTTTCGTGAGTTTCTGCAAAATAAATAAATATAATAAACTCTTCCATTAGGGGTGTGAGGTTCAAGCGCTCCCTTTATGCGTACTACTACATGCATGTGTATACTTTCTGCCCATTGTCTAACGAGCAGACGACGCCACAGCACCAGTCGGAGCGGCCAACTGAGTGTTACACAATGCTTTCTGCCCAAATGTGGAAGAGTCCAAATGGATATAGGCCTATATTTGAGGAGTGCTACCTTTTTCCTTAGGTATTTTCATACATGTGTATTTATAAAAACGGCGTGACTCCGGGGTCTAGTACGCACGGCTTTAAAATGAAAACTCAAAAATTACAATGTAAGATTATATTCACAGTTTAATAGAAGGTAAGATCCCGGTCGAAGTATATTCACCCAAGGAGATGCAAGCTCAAATTGTCTGTGTTATAGTAAACTTACCTTCATCGTTGATGCAGTTTGCAAGAGATGTGACGATCGAAAGATAAGGTTATCTATCACAAGGTATTTCGGAAGTTCGCGATTAGCTAAACTAAAGGAGCTAGGAAAATTAATTATTCGCACTTTAAATTGTGGTATTTCAAATATTTGGTATGCATACTTATCCCACATGCGTAAAATATATACAATCAATATTTAATTAAATGAATAGTTTGTTGTTGTAATTATGCAAAAACAAGTGCATTTAAAATATAATACATAATATACATATGCGCGTTAAAATGAATTACACTACATGTATATGGACTGAGCTTCCTAAATCATCGGCCTGACCCACATTGTAGTGCAGGTTGACTACGTACTGTGAAACACAGTTTATTATTGTAGTAATAGTCAATTACAATAATGCAGCTATGCGTTCAGAGCATCACCTCCGTATTTTATTTTATTTATTTATTTTTTTAATGCGATAAAACTATCAACTATAAATAGCAAGTAGCCCCCGGATTCCGATTCATATCGCACTGCTTGAAACCTAAGCAGAACAGCTCTAGCATTTCCACAACACGTGACAAGGCATACAGATGCAGTGAACCCTGAGCTCACTGAATACTTTCGTTATCTGTGAGGCGAAGGCTCCAAAAGTAGGTCACTTCGTGGTTTCTGTAACTGTGCCGGCGTCTACAGCAAAACTGTCTTGTGATCTCGGATAAATTCAAGCAGGTCGGTGGAAGCAGATCGTTGCATAATGCGAGTTAGATCCAGCTGTATCCATCATTGGGAAGGGGGGGGGGGGGTAATTATCAATATAGAGGCTGGACACGAGACTAAATGCGAGTGAACAAAGCATATCAGTGCCCGTTCAGTGCGTAAAGTCTGTTTCCTTTCGACCTGACAACCATCGATCCTATCGATCACAGTGCGTCGCTGACACGTACTGACTGTGCATTTGGACTACGCTATGATTGCGTACAGGGTCAACTTCAACATGTTGATTGAACCCCAATCAATGGTGTTCATTGTATTCATATCCCTGTCAGCCAGGATGTCATTGGCAATGACATCCTAACAGGGACATGTTGACATATATAATGTAAGCCTAGAGTGATGCATATAGCAGCATATGGCTATTCGAGTGCACACTAGTTGCTAGCTCCCCAAGCCGTAGCGTAGTGCACACACACCACTACTCCGTTACCCTTGGGGAGCTAACTAGTTGCTATATATGTATATAGGTGGTTGACATAGAAAGAAGCGCCATGCAAGAACTATTATATCCCCTTACGAGAATGGGAGAGTCCACATGCCGATAACCGGGAGATATCCATAGATATATACATACCCGGTTACCAAGATATTGACCCATCTTAGGTCTATAATAATGTATGTGTCCCGCTAAACACTCCCTGGGTGTCCTTACAGAGTGGAAGTTAAGAGATGGAGAGCCCATATATAATAACCCCACCCCCCATACATCACAGAATAGGCTCCTAGAGTGAAATTAAGAGTGTGACGTCACGGAATTCCTTCAACAGGTCCCTGTGTGGAAATATATACAGCTCAAGTCAGCAGCTGTAAAGTGTAATTCCCTATTAGTCTGGGTCCTTCTGTCACAAAATACATTAGCCGTAGGCAAATCGTGCCGAAGCTAATGTTTTTGGTGAAATGTATAGATTTCGACCTCCTAAATACAATGCCGTAGAGGGATAAACCAATTTCGCCCCAGAAATAGTTTTCTGGGGGTTGAAATGTTTACCCCCGAAACACGACGTGGGGCGTAACGTCGCTGCATGGCAACGCAATTACAACATTTTAACAACATTTTACATGTAACAGTTTTGCATGAACCTGAGTGGTTTAGCAACTAAATCAAACAAATCGAAAGTCGTAAAATGCAAATTTCGGTTGGATAAATAGGATTTTATAGCCGAAAAGCACTCAAATTTAATGATTTAAGTCGATATTTATTGCGATAGTTTTCTTAGTTCTGGCATTATACTGCACAAAAGATGACTGTATAACCTATTGGGATACCATAGTCATTTTAATATAAAATTCAAAGATACGAATATTCGCGAAAATAGTATCATAAGTATGCAAGTTGCGAATCGAACACGTACTACCCTCAAAGGTCACTTGTGTCAAAATAATACGGTTGAACCATTATTTGATTGATAATGCAAGCTAATCATTCTTCGAAATTATTATATTTATTATTATTATTATTATTATTATTATTATTATTATTATTATTATTATTATTATTATTATTATTATTATTATTATTATTATTATTATTATTCTCAAAATCAATCCTACGCTAAACTATCACACGTTGACAGAATTTAAAAACTGTTAACTTCCGGTTTGATATGCCTATCGACAAAGCAAAGATTTGAACGATTTGGGCATTCAACGTCCATTTATGAGCCGATATATTCTATTATATGGTCATAATTATATAACAGGTATTATTATATTAATGCCTTGGGTGTGTACATTGATTAGAAACTGCTTTTATTTCTTTGCGTCTCCCTGAAACTGTTTCAAAATGTGATATTATAACCCCACCCCCTTATAAGCTCATTTGAGCATCTGGCTCAAACAGACACTTCTTACAAATCCTCTTGTCTATTATTGAAAATTGCATCATAACATGGAGAATTTCAACAGGTTTTCAACCAAATCAATTGAACCGGAAGTTTTAAAATCCTATTTCCGGTGAACTTTTGGTGTTAGATGGTACCCCTTTTCAAAAATCGTTCTATAGCCATCATCCATAGAGTTGATAATGGATGATTTTACTTTAACAAAGTCTTGTTACGAAGTGATGAAGCCTACCGGAGGTCATACAATTCAACTTCCGGTTTGCTGTACCCATTTTAGTAGCTAGGGGGGGATAACCCCATTATATAACTGATGCGCTGTTATTTCTGAGTACACTTACTGGTTGCTATCATTTGACACCATTGCATATACTTGTTGGTATATTTTCCGCAATCTGTTATCAATTATGAATGCCTAATTGTTGTGAGTGTAATAGTAACTTTTATCAAAATGACTCTTCAGTCTTCATATCACCATAATAATGTGTTAGATTATAAACTATGCATACGACCGACTAAAATCGGTATAACAACCGGAAGTGGTTTTACTATGTCATGAAACAACCTAGCTACACGCAAAACACGTAAAAAGGTGAAAATATCTTGTGAATGTGTTGCAGGACTGCAAAATTATACCCCTCGTCATATTTGGTAAAGGCCATTATTATATCACCCCAGAAAAAAAAAAGTTCCTGGAGAAAATTAATCAAAGCTTGAATTATTTTGTACAGAATGCATCAGGATCTGTTCGAAGAGGGGGAAAGAATCAAATTAATTACGATTAAAATCTTATTAAATTAACATATAGTTCTATTTTTCGGGCTCGTAATTTGAAACCCCCAAAATATGGGGGCTGGAAGAGAAATTGATCTGGCCCCACCTCCAGATCAGTAAATGCATTGGGACATATTATTGACCAAATGCAATGAGCTAAAATACTCTATGCGCAATGATTTGATAGGCATTTAAACATCGAAAATGCGGTATGGCTAACCGGAAATGGTTTTTTGTTCAACTTTTGATTAGTTTTACTTGGTCATAAAACAACTCGGCGGTATGAAAAATCCCCAAAGCGGCATAAAGGTATTGAAAAAGCGCTGCTTTGTTGTGGCGTTATACCCCTTGTCATATATATATAGGAAAGTCAATATTTTAACCCCCCCCCCCCAAAAAAAAAAAAAAAAAAAAAAATCTTAGCGGAAATTAATTTAGATCTTCAGGATCTGAACCAAAGGGAGCAGGATCTGCTATTTTCAAAAAAAAAAAAAAAAACAAAAAAAAACAAAAAGAAAAATACAACCTTTTTTTTGCTTACGGAATGACAGAAGGACCGAGACTATATTTGGAACAAATAATTATATCCAAGAAGGCTTCGCAGGGGGATAGAGTGACGTCATGATTTTTCATACGGAAAGATACAGAAGATTTCATTTCCGAGAAGTCGGAAATTTTAAATTTTATCAGAACGACGCACTCAAGCTCTGTTTTTTTTTTTTTTTTTTTTTTTTTTTTTTTTTTTTTTTTTTCCGTTGTTTTGTATTGTATTGTATATTTTTATTGTATTGTATTGTTTTTTTTGGGGGTTTTTTTCTTTCTGGCTTCGTTTTAATTGTCGGTTTTACGTTGTTCTTATTTTTCCAGAATGGCCGAGGAAGTTGAACCGTGGAAACAGCTCTTGAAGAGTAACTTTGTCAGATTGGTATCTGACCTAGATCCGAAATCACTCTTATCATATCTCATACAATCCGGTTCATTTTCGTTTGATGAATTAGAAATGACCATGTACAACAAAATCCGAAGGGAACAGGCGCATGCGTTTCTGGAGCTTCTGCTGCGGAAAGATGAAGCTGCATTCGATGCATTTTTGGGTGCATTGGAAGCCACCAGATCGCATCTCTACCGTGTACTCACTGAGCAGTAATTGAAATGCATCATAGGTAATACCGATATTACTATTCAGGTGAGATATAATTGAGAATCACCGTAGATGTTTGTTAATTACAGCATTATATCTCTTTGCAGCTGGATCTTCATCTCTTCATCACGTAATTATATAAAATCCTAATCAACGACAATTCCCGGAATTAAGTTTGGTACCGTAGTTCACATAATGCCAGTTGCCATGGAAACATTTGAAGCTTGCTCGTGCCATTTGTTTTAATGATTGTTAAAGCGAGAATGTTTTGGGTGCTTAAAAAGGGGTCGACCGATATTTGGTATTTTTATTGTAAAGTGACGAAGCAGACTTTCATTACGAGAGGAAATGTTGCAAGGTGTTTGTTCAGGGTATGTTATAATTAGTAACCTGCTATGTCACCAATGCATCAGTCTATGCAAAGGGGTTTAAACCATAGACACAGAGATTAGCTTGTATGTGAATATACAAACTAATCTTCAAATATATGGTTTAAACCACACTAGAGGACCAACCTTGCAAACCCTGTAACATATCCTTGGATGCAATCAAGGACGTCATATCTCATGTCCATAGTACCAGTTCAAAGGGCTCGACCAGGAGTTGTTTTGAAAGAAGTTATTCGTTTTTTGTTTTTGTTACTTGGAAGAAGTATTTGTGCATATCTTGACACGCGTAGAATGGCCATAAATACACGTTTTATAAGCATTCAGCCAGGTTTTCCGATTTATTTAAGCAAGGGTCCATCTTTGAGTCTAATTCGATTTTCTTTTCATTCGATATTACACCGGTATGTGTCTGTATCCCCGTACGTGTTACGTATATCTGTCTTATTTTCATGTTTACTAAAAATTTACATTACTTTATATACTGTTTACTACTTTAATTAACATGGTTTTAAGAATAAATATCAAAATATTTTCAATTTTGTCGGATTTTGTCTCCATAGTCAAAGCCGAATTAGCAAGTTATGGCTGCATGCTTTAGAGTGGTCCAATATTTAAATCAAAGCTTTGACAAAACTTCAATCTTCACATGATTAATGAATTGTGTTGTAAATGTTCTACAGCTGATTAATTACTAGCTATGACCTTGTGTGAATTTTCTTAACATATTATCCTACGGCATAATGCACACTAATTGTCTAAGTCAAATTAGGGTTTGACCTCGAACTAATTGCAACAGAATTTCTTTTGGTGGGATCAGGTACCTCAAAGTGTCTTGTATGTCAAAAAAGTGCACGAAAATCCGAATTGGAGAGGATATATTTTTCGAGGTTTTAACACGGCGGGGGTCAAAGAAATCGAAAAAAAAGGGCATTGTCATTTTTCCTGAATCCTTTATATTACCCCATATCTCCTGTAATTGGTACTTGGTAGTAATGCGCACAATATATGTAATGCGTTTAAAAGTTATTAAAGGTCAAAGATGAGGGTAAACGACATTACTTGGCAAATCTGTATGAAAATATTACCATTTTTGTGCGTTTTTCAAATAGTTATTTACGGTTCGCAGGGTATCCGACTTTGGGACGTTCACCACACGTCCACCACTGGTGGACGTGTCCACCAGTGGTGGACACGTCCCGACACAAACCAATCCTACCCCATCTATGGGTTAAATAGAAAGTCTTGACGGGATGCTTGGCACTGGAGGAGTGCACTGCATCCTGCTGTGGCAAAGAGCGTATGAGGAGTCCTAGAACACCCACCGGTCACCCGTTAGCACTAGAGGAGTTGCGACCCTTGTGTTTTGTGCCTTGGCACACAGCATTGTAAGGTTATGAACATGGATATGCAAGAGAACACAAACCCTATACTTCCAGCGGCGGGAGTCCGCAGGAGAACAGCTGAAGATTGCAGTACTAGCCATGCTACTATCACTGGAGGATGGCGCGATGACGAGGGGTCCTCAAACCCTTCTGGGAGGGATCCATCTGACAACAGCACTGCATCGAATGCTCTACTGCGTTGTAAGAAGCCTTTCACTATGGCCACCTTCAACGCAAATACTGTAAGAGAGGAAGGAAGAGCGAGAGAGTTGGCACATTGCTTCAAGCAGTGCAATACTGATATCCTGGGTATCCAGGAACACAGGAAAGTGCATGTGGAGGAGACACAGTTCAGTAGACTTGAGGGACAGTATCTTGTCACATC
>KB299568.1:163322-186449 GCA_000328365.1 Capitella teleta
AGGAATTGCCAGCAAGTGGACTAATCCTCTGGGCACCAAACCATGGCAAAAGAGCCAGAGGGCGAAGAAGACTGAACTACATCGATGTCTTGAAAAGGGATGCTGGAGTTGAAAGCGAGGGGGAATTGGCCACATGTATGATGGACCGAGACATCTGGCGGATCCATGTTCGAGCCCGACTGAGGCCGCCCCTAGTAGTAGCAGGGTATCCTATCTACATTTATGCGCATAATGTCAAATAAGTAGTACCAAAATGTTCACCCGCTAATATACAATACATATAATCATTTATTTCGTACAACTCGTGAATAATAATGTGGAAGAAAGAACACGGAATAAAATAGAAACAATAATAATTACAATGCATAATACATTATATGGTAGAGAAATATTGACAAAAAATAGTTCTTTCCTCAAGGTTTAGCATAGAATGGTCGCAATATGCAACATAAAAACAGTTATTGACATCAGTTGGTCTGATATTAAAGGATATGTGACATATAATACATCAAAATAAAGCCCACTATACCGTAGAAATTGATTAATGCATGTTAATATGAAACCAAGCCTCATTTATCATGACCGCTCTTTTAGAATTTTCAAAAATGGCCGCCACCGGCCGCTCTATCCAATATATCTCAGCCCCTTGATCACTCACAAGAGTTATCTGGGTGTATATTCCTACTGAATCATGCCTCAGCAACCCACTTAAATTATATACTACTTTAAATTATGCCTGGTTTTACATGAAAAGGCGGCCATCTTGTTTACTTGTTCTCACATTCGTCTTGCCGAATCAGTAATTGTTGCATAGCTCAAGATATATAGCGGTATAAACTATCGATTCAAGTGTATAATTTTTGTGTATCACTTTTTGTTTGTGGTTTTAGAGCTTGAAAACGAAGCAATGACTTTAATATACACAAACAAGTTTTATGAACTTCTTATGATCGCGTTTTGACCAGCCACTGCGGTGGAATTGGCAACTGATTATCGGGAGCGAACCTCCTGGTCTCGAAGAGCTTAATTCTTTGTGCTCTATATGCACCGAACGCAGTCACCCACGTTATTATATTGAGTGGGAAATTTGTTGCGAGAGCAGTCAGAGCAGTTAACTTTACCACATGATGAAAGCGATTGCATGATTACTGAAACGCCCGAACCAACTCCGGATGAGGATGAAGGACACACGAAATTTTCCGAAAAATCATCCGAAATGGAACTTTGTGACGGGGGACACGACTTAGATGGGAAACATGTGGATGAAAATTTAACAGCTGCACTTCAGATATTCGACCAACTCATAGCAGACGAATGCACACATGGATATGATTGATATAATGCGGCAATTTATCAAGACAGAGCGGTCAACTGGGAAATGCACCTGAAATCCGTCCAAGCCATGTTGCCACACTTGGCTGCGGCTGGCCATAGCCTGTATGCCAAATCAAGCTATATTTACGTACAGCAGATGCTAGAGCTAGAAGAGAAACACCCAAGTGTCCATGCGGCATTCATGGATGGATACCTGTCGTGAGGAAGAGCAATCAGTTCTGGGCAGGTCTCTCAACAGTCCTGACAACACAGCATACACCCATGAGGAGCACGAAAACCATTGCAGGCCTGATACGTGGACGTGGGATGGAGGAGTCACAACGTGCTCAGTGGCTTCTCGCTATGCCGACCTGTTCAGATTTCAATAACGCTATATATGCAGACATTGATCAAGTCATTCCATTCCAGTGAGCAACACGTGGCCTCCGAAACGAAGCAGTCGAAAGATGGCAACGACATGAGAAGTTTGATAAAATACCTTCAATAATGTAACTCACAGTTGTAATTGATGAAAACCTGTCTTTTAATGTACATATCGACAATCTTATATCCAAGTGCAGCAAAGTTTGTGGTTTAATTAAGCGTATGGTGTTGGTTTAATGCCCCTTCTATGGTTAAATGATCTCTTTATAAGTCATTGTGTTTATCTATTCATGATTATTGTTCTCTTGTTTGGTCGCCTCAAATTTATCTTAAACAATTATGACATTTCTTATGTTCAACGCAATATGTTAACAGATTGTTTTAGGAGAGAGATCAACGACCTTTTATTTTTGGACTGGCTGATGCTATCTGGGGGATATTAGCGGGCAAGGAAATGACAGAAGCAAATACAGGTAGGTACAAATGATAATATGATTTATATTTTGGAGTTTGGACGGGGGCTCTTTTCTACGTAGTCTATCTAGTTCATAGGAAACCACCCAGCCTCAGCCTTGCCTGACGCCCATTTAGATAGTAAACGGATCAGACACCAATCTATTGCGGAAATTACCCGTTCGAGTGAGGAAACAAACGGTGATCGTTATTGCAAGCTTAGTCGAAAAGACAGAAAATGCATTCAACCTCAGAATTAACGGAGCCCAGTCTAAGCCATACCCACAAGACGTCGGCATGATGCAAAGCAGCGGCCTAGGACCCGATGTGGAGCGTTTTCTTTGTGTCAGTTTTGGAACTTGGAAGCAACAGGGGAACTGAAATTAGGCGATGATGTAGAAAGTAGAAACAAATAAGTTTGATACAATGCCCTTTGTTCATTTCGAGCATGTTCCCAAGCCCCTCCTGACCACAGATCCCAAGTAAAACGAACCATCACAAGGGTGCACCATCACAAGCTCGACTTTTGCGGATCTTTCGAATCGTTTAACAACGTACCTGCCACCCGAAACCTCCCAAACAGTTTGATTGTTGCAGTCACTGTGCTCACCTTTGCTAATGTACGCGATGCACCGGGCGAGAATATTGGCGTGTCTTGAGACCTTCTTGGTAAGAATTAAGGGCGGTTCATGATTTCCAGATTTCCAGAGAGATCTCATTATACTCCAATGGGCCTCCATAATGAGTAAGTATGGCGTCACTTAATTTGTTCAATGTAATTGTCATGGTGTGGACTTTCCACTTTCTCGAAGGTTATGGTTGAGTCGAGGGCTGAATGGGTATCATGCCGGGTTATCTGCATGTGCAACTGCCAACAGAAGGCATTGAAGTGTTCAACCCTAATTCTTTCCAACTGTTTGTCCTTGTCTTTGATTAACCCTCCGATTGGGGAGCGCCATCATGGGAGATAAGCCAAATGATTAATTTACAGTTTAAGCCCTTGAACATGTTCTAAATGTTTCCTGTGACAAAGGTTAAATTCTTGTTCTTTGCCTACCTGTTATACAGAGTAGTCATTTGCGCATCTTCTGCCTGCCTGTTGAACATTTCTTCTGGTCACCTGTACGGCTGCAAATGCAAATTTGGGAATGGTCTGACCTTGTGGATGACGGGAGCGTTGCAGTTCAGTGTTGCATGCGCCGGTTCTGCCATTGCATTATATGCGATGCTTCAGCATTAAGTGAAAAAGCAAAATTCTAATTTTGCCTCGGCTTGTTTCTCTTGCCTTTTTGGCCCTGTTACACTTCTCCTTCAGTTTTATTCACTGCTTCCTCGAATTATGCATCATTGTTTTAGGCCGTCTTTCGATCTTAATGTGGATAACTTTCATCGCATGCTTGTCGCTAATTGCTTTTACCAGGTTTTCAGGTTGATGGTAAGATAAATAAAATGCTTCGTTGTTGAGATTACATCAGTTCTGTGACCAATTGTACAACGTTAAAATATGTGAGTACATCTTTAAATTTCGTAGCGGTTGGGTTCCCAGTGGAAACTGGAAATATAAATCGTCGATCAAGCAAATATATCTAATAACTTTCAATAGCAGAAATATCCGCTTGTAAGTCAACTGTGAATTTTGGAAATTGATAAATCGCACAATAGTCGAACCGTTTTTGTTTTTTTTTTTTTTTTTTTTTTTTTTCCCCTGATGCTCTGTGACTCCAGTGAATGGAGTGGTGCGTTTGATATAGTTCGGTCAAATACTTACACACATAATTATATACCTCACCGAAAAAAAATCTTGAGACATTACACTGTTGACGTACATGTATATAACATGTATTATCATTTACTTATTTATATAGGTTTATTTGAGAAACTTTGTCACTCGGCGTTTTGTATTGCTCAGTCGTTCGAAATTTTATTAACACATGGCAATCGACTCCACGACTTCCATAAGAGAACCATCTGTTGCGTGATGGTTTGATACACGCCAATTGAGCACAGTTTTATCAACGACATCATGCTGAAGATCAAGGTCAAATGCACCTCTGCAGATGCCGTTTTGACAAGAATAACTTCCTTTTTATTTTTTATTTTTTTTTCTTAATACGTTTTTGTTGTTGCGCAGGCTTCTGTGACAATACCCTTTGTTGCGCTTTCAGACAAAGATCTAGATTACTACATCTGCATCAAGTTTAATCGATATTTTTAAGATACAATTTATTATATTTTGCGCATATCTCAATACCAATAGCCAATCATTTATTTGCCATCATGGACACTCATTAACCCAAATGTGCGTTATAAAATATGATGAAATGGTTATAAAATCATTCGGAATCACCGATGTCGTTATTCCATAATAAAGCCCTTACCCCCGTTCTAAAGCAGGTTCACTCAGTTCTACATCTAAGGCGTAGCTTCTTATAGAACATATTAAGGACCACACCTATTAGGAGATGAAGTAGGGCATCTCTTTAGCCTAATTTCATTAGCAACTCTGATGCACTAATCCCAGGACTACCTGATTAGATCAGCTTCTGCCTCCCCATGCATCAGGCAGTAAACAACCAAGATGGACGGTAATCGTAACAGGTATGTCACCTGAACAGGTGACCATGACGTTGATGGCATTTAAGGTTAAGATTGTGAGACAAAAGCGTGTAGAACCTAATAAAAATAACAAGTACAAGGTAAAAGCGAACTTCCATTGTTAAGGCACCGAACGTCGCAGTAGCTGGTGTGCCTGGATACGAACAGTAGGGTGAATACGGTACAAGAATAGCAGCTCCTAATGGAAACACGTACAAGGACAGAGCCTTGTAGATATTAAGCGAACTGAAAGGCGTTTCCTTTCTGTTTGGCATATTATTTTGTCCTTCTCTGACCCTTGCCCGTGTGATTTGATTGGTTAATTCTTGGGTCAGTAGTCAGTACATAATCAGTTGCGTAATGCATTAGGGAAGAATGTTTGGCCTTGGCAGTTGATGGTAATTCGGAGATCAGGTTGGCTGGTCCATCTGCATTGTTCTTAGAATTCTTATCACCTCAAGTAGAAAGTTGTTGGAGAAGAAAAAATGGCTATAAGGCCCATTTTAATATTTAGGCCGTTTACTAATTACATGTTATGACACGAATGGCAATATATTGCCTTTTGATGTATCGCGTTACGATTCAATCCTCGCTTGCAATAATCTAATTTAGCGTGTGTGACAATGAAGTTTAATTCGGCCCATGATACCTGCTGATTCGTGATGATGAGGAGATTTTAGCATGACGATCGAAATAATTCAATGCGTCCACAATTTATATAACACCAGCATGAGACTGACCTTTTCCCTTATTCATAGGTATGCAATCATGCAATTGGTGTTTGTTATGTTTTTGTTTTAGCACATTATACTACATGTATACATGTATTAACATGACTAATTCGTGAAATTATTACAGATCCCTTGTGTGCCACAAAGTATGCCTCTAGCAATTAATGTTACCCTCCATGAGGATACATGACTGATATGCAGCTACACAGGTAATTGCTCAGCAGCTATCCCTGTACAATCGTTAAATCCTAATGATACTCAGCATTACCCTCAATGTCTGATAGTCACCCTCACTAAGGCACACATTAAGGAGAAGCGGTTGGATATATACATGTATACATCTACGGTCAGGGCATGCATTGTCCCCGTGCATGAGTCAGAACAGGGGTTGGGTGAGGCCGCCGCACGCAGCACATATAACATGCGAACCCCGTCTGCTTCCCATCAGATTTGTGCTTACCCCCATTGGCTGAACACCTGACAGAGCTGTACCTAAGCAAGGTGAGCCTTGGCGCTGATCGTTAGCATCTCTTTGTCTGGGATAATAGATGGAGTACATAGACTTGCCTGGAATTGAAGTATTGGTATAGCGTGGTTGAAATTTATTTAGTACTATCATTACAATTTGTATAAGTGGTATTCAATCAGCAATACTTTGTGCCCTCGTTACAATTTATAATTGATGTTGATCAACATTTCGTGCTGTTGTTACAAATTATAAGTGAAATTCAATCAGCTTGAATTGTGTGCTATATCTTATCAAGCATTAGGCCATCCTACATTTATCATGTATACTTGAAGCAACAGTGGTGGCATTTTTATCTCACACACGTGCGTGGTTATTCATACCTCATTGTCCTTGGGGCATTACTTTGATATATTGTTGTTGTCTAAAGAGACAACAGTAAGAAGCGTGAGAACAACAATACGCTTCCACGAGAGAGAGAAAAGACTACAGCTGGCCGACACTTCAGTTCCTCGGATAGATATAATTATCACACCGCTTTAGTTTGAATCAAAGTTGCACCTAAGTTCTATTTTTTTAGCTATTATTGTATCCATAATGTATATCGACATATCCACCATTGTGGTTATACCCAAAGAACAATAGTATCCCCATAATTGATCATCTTCGTACAAGTTCGTACACCTGGCATTGATGCCCTCTACATGCTTGTCGCTCACGTAGTAATCCGTATATAGAAGTGAATAATTATAAACATGTCGTCACGAGATAGATACTGCTGTTGAGCATGGCGCTGAATATCGCACCTGTTGCTGCTAAAAGCTTGCGTTAAATGCGTGCGTTGAGGTGTCTTTATTGCCTTCCTGCCTGCAGGAATCAAACCCTACTGACCATGTATGCCTGTCAGGTGGAATAATAAATGTTGTTAGCGAGATAATTGTTAGCATAACGGGTTCACCTTATTCAAGGTTGTTTCAATAACCATCGTACTTTATGCGGGATTTCATCTGCTAGCCGTATATCTCCCAAATTGGGAGGGCATACAGAGATGAACTTATCAAATTTATTGCCTTTCTCTTCTTCTTCATCTCCAGAGAGTGAATCGCCATGCCAAAGGACACGAAAACATTCAACGAAATCCTGCATGCCATCCAAAATAACCGTTTCAACGAAGTGAGGCACATCTTTGAAACTAAGATTTACAAGCAGAAGAAAGATAAATTCGGTTTCGGGTGTGTAACAGAAGGGGATGATAGGCTAGTGAAAGAGTATGAAAACGTAATCTTAGCCGCGGCTAAGCTGGAAGACACCTCAATATTGCAGTATCTTCTGAACAACGGAATCAATATTAACTTCTTGGGGGAGTCACCGTCTTCCAAGGCCAAAGTAAAGACAAGTCCTCTGCATGTCGCGATCGGTGCTGGGTTACACCAGACAGTGGCTCTTCTGGTAGAGGCAAACGCTGATGTCAATAAAATTGACCACCACGGGAGAAGCCCGCTACATCTTGCCATAAAAAGAGCAGACTGCGATTCGGTTAGACTGTTGTTGTTTCGAGGAGCTGATGTGACACTGCTTGATAAAACTGGAAGCAGTTGCTTGCAAATGGCGGCCAAGTTTGGTCACGTGGAGTTGGTGCGAACACTGCTTGAGCACAACGCGCAAATATTTCAGCGGAGTCAGAAGGGACCTTCTCCGCTCTTGGTCGCCGCTGCTGAGGGTCACGTGCCATTGATTGACTTGTTCTCGCGATATGTTGACGTTAACATTACGTCAAAATGGGACGAGACATCAGAGAAAGCAGCCTTACACGTAGCCGCTACAAAAGGGCACATTGAGACAGTTCGCTTCTTGGTTGAGCGATTTGGAGCTGATGTGAACATCCACGACTCGTGTGAGCAAACCCCGCTGCACAGCCTCTTGCTTCAAAGACATGACCATCGGCGCATGCGTAGAAAGGAAGATTTTGAGGGGATTGCTGAGTTCCTTATGGCAAAAGGAGTTTGTATTGACCACCAGAACACGAATGGGGACACCGCGTTGCACTTCGCCGCTAAAAATCAATTCCAACGCATAGCTGAGATGCTCCTGCTTTCAGGACAAGATGCTGCTATCAAAAACAAAGCTGGCTTCACGCCAAGAGACGTCATCTCCGACTTCGATGTCCAAACAAAGCAGCTTTTCAGCAAATACTCAGCCTTTTCCTCGCCTTACCTGAAGATTAGCTCGTGTGGTCAGGACTCCTCAGAGGTTGCCCCATCGTCACCCATTGCACTTCAGCCCAGTCCGGCGTTCCTGGACGCCTGCTTGCAAACCAAAATGGGCGTGAAAGCTGTGACCACGGGACTATTTCAAGCTGTAATGCACAACGTGCCCTCTGAACCGACAGCTCCAATTGTAGATTGAGTGACTGAAATTTAGTATTTTGTATACTTTACAAACTTTATATATCTGTGCTGCAATTTCTCTGTGAACCAACCTGGTGATATATATTATTTATATTGTTATATTCATTATAATAAAAGACTATTATTCGTACATATTCGACTCTTCTTTGAGGTACAGCGTCAGAATTCAATAGTTCTCCAAAACATAGGACACTGATAACACAGAGGCTGATAATATACATGCTTGCTACAATGTCAGTGCAATTCATGCAATCTAGGCTTATTATTTTTATATTGACATGTATACATATATATACATGTGTGGACACGTATATACATTGTAATTGTATGCCCTTCGGATATTGACATTATGGAAGTAAAGGCCTATACATTCATGAACAATCATCAGATCTTAAACATAATGATCCAAATATGTTTGGCATAGGTTTGTGCATGTTTGGTGCGTTGTTATAAGATGATAACAACCATAATGCTCATGACGAAGATGGCTAGAAATAGCCACGATACCTAACTTCAATTGGTGCAAAGTATTAAACCTTTGCGTGTTGTTGTTCAACACCCACAAGCAATCGAGATGGCTTAAACAAGATCACAAAACTCATGCAAGAACCACCGTACCATTGAGTACATGACCTCATGCTGTGCGTTCTGCAGTTTCGTTTCCGGCGCAAACCCGAGAACTATTGAGAAGCCATGCAACTCAGATTTCACTTCAACACAATATCAGATGGCCCTCTGTAAGCTCTCATTAGAAGTTATCAGCGTTCGTTTTCCGCAGTAAACGGTTCAGAGGAGAATTCTGGAGTGCACGAGAAAGAATAATCTGTTTTTCTAGGTGGCATTCGAGTAAAAACGCGTAAAACATCCCCTCAGCATTTTGGCGTTTGATCTCGAAGCACAACTGCTTCTTCTCGCTGAAGATTTGTGTGAGGCGCGTTATTCATTGAAGACAGAGAACACAGAGCAATCGCAATATGCTTTTGAGTACTCGCGGGGTGAAGTCTCAAAAGGTCAAGGACAAAACAGTACTTCCGGTGGAACAATTAACTCAGGGTGGATGAGGACTTTATATATGCATGTCTGCCTCTTTAGTGCACACGTTATTAAGGGGTGCAAAATAGTTGCATAACTATTATACATGCATATGCTTCTGTATCCATTTAGCAATATAATGCTACATTGTTATCCCTAATAGTTTCCCTATCAGATAACAGAAACGAGTAGATCAGTCGGTTGATAGACTGACTGCAATCCTATGTCGACCGGGCGGGTCGAGGTTTTGAGACCCGATCGATTATGAATTATAATTGTAATTGTAATTCGTATTAATTCTAATTCTCCAGTGAATCTGCAGTGCTGCAAAACTGCGAAACAAGGCCGGGCGCGGTGCACTATTGTCTATGGTTGCATGCAGGATAAAGAACCCTTCGGATAAGAGTACGGGAAACCCTGGTCTCGGCTTCTGTCCTTGCTCCCTTATCATCCAAATGGGATAAGTGGAGCCGTAAAACCCCATCAAGCCTCATGCATGTCAGATGACATTTATACATACAGCTCCCGCTTTTGGTGAACAAACACAAAGAACATGGGAAATGAAACATCCAAAATCAACCACAAAGATTACAAGACCCGTATAGGTGCAGAAGCACTGTGCAATCGGCGGTCTGAGCAAAACACACTCTCTCTAAAAATTATCGGAAGCTGCCAACTAGTTTCTACAGAAGCATTCAATTATTTTATTCAGAGAACATCATGACCTCAACAAATGATGACGAGCCAACATTGCCTACATGTACATTCATCTGCTTAAGCCATATTAACCTACAATGAGGCTATCTACAGTGTGGCATAATCCAAGTTTCTCTGCAACAAATTTATGGAGCATCTGGAATACGTAGTTACTAATTATATATTTTTTTCTGGTATGCTTTTGCCATATCTAAGCCGAGTGCCCCATCGACATTTACTCTTCACACTTTGGTGTGGGGCGAAACTGACCAATTGACTAGTGTTGATCACAACGGGTGGTCATGCATCGGTATGTACATGCAAGTATTACGCATCACAAGCAATGGATTCATTGTTGACTAATTGATGCTCTCGAGAGAAATAAATTTCACTCGAAATCTGAGAATCCTCTTCTCAAGGCGAATCGAACAATAACATATTAAATAAGATTGCAAGTTGTCTTTCAACAATATATCTCCAATTCTGAGTGTGGGACTGTTGGAGCCAGCATATATCAGGTTATATTGTATAACTTGATCTTGTTATCCGGTAAAGCACACCAAATTAAAATTATGGTGGCCTGGAAATATTTCATCTTGGTCAGTTTACCTAGCAACGGACGGACCAATGACCGACTGATTGACGGTGGTCAAGTAAGTGTCATGACATCTTGGTGACCCTTCCCTGGTGCTATATTTCATTCATGTTCATTCTGATTTCTGAATGTGCTCGCGAGACAGGTTTTCAAACCATGATTATACCTGATCAGCAGTCTATTGCCTAGAGTTTCTAATAACAAAATATGGAAGATATTTATATAGCAATGCAGGATTCTGTGTCTTGTTTGTAAGGGGATCTATAGTTTTACAAAGATGTTCCACATTTTGGAAAGAAGAAAAAATCTTGCACGGGCTTTGCTTGCATGGTCTCGATCTCACCCTTGCAGGTGTGTAGACCAGGTGTTCCTGCACAATTAATGCACAATCTTGAATGTGATGTCATAGATGATTCCTTGGACGGAGACAGTCGTCAACGCATGGTTTTGACGTTACGTGGATCAACATCTGAATTTGTCTTCTCAAAATCATTCGGATATCATAATGAAAAAGTTCTCAGCCACAAAATTCCTTTTGTTAGATATAATTTCGACATAACATCCAAAAATGGAAATTTGCTGCTAAGTTTGGATCAAAATGGTGGCCATGGTAAATTATAGCATGCAACGAAAATTATTTGTAAAAAAAAAAAAAAAAAAAAAAAAAAAAAAAAATCAATTTATGGCATAAATGGATATATTTCCTCTTTTCTTTTTAATTTTTGTTGTTTACGACTATTTACAATGTTAAACGTGTGTTACACCTGGTTTCTTGTCAATTTATATTTTAGAATAAATTACAGACCAACTCCATTAGATGCATGTAGTTCACTAGGTATAAAGGCCCCTTCAAAAATTTGGACGAGCCTGCTAAACTCATTTATACTATGTCTGGCGCCTAAGTTTATTTCAATCTTGCATTCGGCCCCCAGCGGAGTTTGCCGACCCCTGATTTATGCAAATGTCGCACGCAGTAGTTTCATCGGAGGATGTGCATCCACAAGAATTAAAGAGCGGAGAACAAGTTTGTCAGCCTGAAGTTTGAAACGTTATGGCGTTTAGATTGCTGGTTTTTTTTGTTTTTTTTTTTTTTTTTTTAATTTAGACATTCGAAGTTGGATGAGAATCCAGATGGCAAAAGAAACTAAATTTAATATCGATAACCAGGCGATCTGAAGAATTACTCATAATCATGGATGTATCCAAATAAACATTCCATTATTCAGAAACTTGTCAGTATTTTTATTTATAATTTTATTTGATTATTATCAAATCATAACGTATTTGGAAATAAAAAAATTTTGTAAGCGTCATAGGTTGAACGACTTAATTCTGTGCAATCAGTAAATTGAAAATAATGCGTCGCTGTGCATGGGATTTGGCTGGCGTGAAGCAAATGATACTTACAAATTATTCACATAAGTTCCAAATATTAGGCCTGAACGTACTTTCAAAATAATTTTGCAATTACCTGACCTATATAATTGTTTAATTATGCATGCACTACAGTCTACAGTACTTAAAATTACGGTATAGTCACACTAGAATGGGCATAGCACAATTTGACTGACCTAATGATTTCCACTACTACCATCCTTGAACTGACCTCACAACGCACAATATGCTGCGTTATGATTTTTATCTTTCAACCGCATAGGTATTTTTCTCTCAGCTGACTTTGCGATAACTCGACAAGCTGAAGTCAATGTTCTGCTCCGCAAAATGGTTAGTATCTTAGCATTCATTACTCTTGGTGCTTTTAAGCAAGGCGACGAAGCTCACACGAATTCGTGGCTTTTCGGATTGGTGACATGAATCATGTATGCCATCAGCGACATTAGCTTAAATTCACTTCGGAATATGAAAGTATCAGCCTGAGCTTCAAAAAAACAAAAAAAAAAAAAAAAGAATTCCATGATAATCATCATAATGATTCAATCAAATAGGCCTAGTATCAATATATATAATTATAAGTTAGCATAGATAAATCGGGCGAGGTCTGTGTACCCGTGGGTCTCGTTGTAGTATGTCAGTGAGAATAATATTCAGTGTCAATGAGTGATTGATTGATAAATGATTGGCATTGCGTGTTCGGATGACTCAATTCACAATTGATTGACTCATGAAGTGATGAACTATGATGAAGGTAATCTGATGTTAACGAGATTGTTATTCTTCACTCTCCTCAGGCATCTTCAAAAGAAGTCATGAAAACTGCTGCGAAGGAGTTCTTGACTTTTGTCAACAAATCCCCATCTCCCTTCCATGGTCAGCACTTGGATTAAACCTGTTCTTCGCTGACATTTTTTTACTTATTTCAGCCGTGGAGGAGAGTCGCCAGCGCTTACTAGCTGCAGGATTTAAAGAGCTTCGCGAGCAGGACCACTGGAATATCCAGCCCTTAGACAAGGTACCTCAGCTACTCATCAACTCACTTCTTTATTTGTGAACTCACAGTTCTTTGTGACCCGGAACCAATCTTCTCTCCTGGCGTTTGCCGTCGGAGGCAAGTACAAACCAGGCAATGGATTCACTTTGATTGGAGCTCACACAGACAGCCCTTGCCTGAAGGTAATTGAGCGAAAACCTTGATGTGAAAGTTTTCTTTATATTACCCTCCAGGTTAAACCAGTGTCTCGTCGTGTCAAAGAAGGATTCATCCAGGTTGGAGTGGAGTGCTATGGTGGCGGCACCTGGCACACATGGACCGATCGTGATCTCAAGGTCGCTGGCAGAGTCCTTGTCAAGGTCAGTTGGTTCATATGAGAGATCGATGATTTAATTATTTGATTCACGGCAGAATGGCAAGAGCATTGAGCACCGCCTGGTGGACATTGATCGGCCAATTCTCAGGGTTCCTAACTTGGCCATCCATCTGAATCGAGATCTCGGCTCAAAGTTTGAGTTCAATAAAGAAGAACATCTGTGAGTTCTTTATTACCCTCTTTCCAAAGGGCAGTGACCAGGAAAACCTGTGGATTTAATGCTTCATAACACAAATTTAATCTTAAAGATAATCCTGTAACCGTCATTCAACTTGGTCAACAATTTTTGCAGGACGCCTGTTCTTGCCACCTGTGTTCAAGAACAACTAGAGACGGGACTTACAAGTACCAAAGATGTTCCAGATGGCTGTGGACAGGTAATCAAATGAAGCGATTATTCACTTTAACCATTTTTGCATGAATAGGATGGGAAACACCATCCCGTTCTGGTGGAACTTCTGAGTCAGGAACTTAGGGTATCCAAGGAGAACATCCTTGATTTTGAACTCTGTCTGGCTGACCATGTACCAGCGGTGAGTGATCTTAGGTGTGATCTTCCATAATTATTGGCTATTATGATTTCAGACCCTAGGTGGCGCTTTTGAAGAATTTATCTTTGCACCTCGCTTGGATAATTTGCATAGCAGTTTCTGTGCGTTGAAGGTGCGTATTCTGTGCTGTCATATTATTCATTGGAAGGTTTCATTATTGAAAACAATTCTCAAATCAGGGATTGGTCAATTCTTGTGGCGCTGAATCATTGATAAATGATGTTAACATCCGAGCCATTTGTCTGTTTGACAATGAAGAAGTGAGTCTTTTATTTAATGAGTTTTGAAATTTCTTATGTATGTAATGTAATTCCAGGTTGGGTCACAAAGTGCCCAGGGCGCAGGGTCAATGATCTTAGAACATCTTCTGAGGAGAATAAGCACCAATAAGGACAACATGACGGCCTTTGAGGAAGCTATTCCTCAGTCGCTTATGCTCAGCGCTGACATGGCTCACGGCGTGCATCCCAATTACTCGTGAGTACTTCACTACTCAGTCGAGTACAGTAGAAATTGGATGGACAATCTCGAGATCATTTTACACCCTTGAAGTCTGCATAACTTAAATTTGCTTCCAGATCCAAGCATGAGGACCAACACAGACCAGCTCTGCACAAAGGAGTTGTGATTAAGTTCAACGCTAACCAACGTTACGCTACCACCTCCATCACAACCGCCATCTTGAGAGAAGTTGCCGCCAGAGCCACTGTTCCTATTCAGGTCCTCATCATTTTTTTATCTCGAAATAAAATCCTCCCCTGTCAGTATTCAACTGAGAAAGTTACTGACATTATTTGTTATTTCTCTTTTGTTATGTCAATGCATATCTTCTTAATTTTACCTTTTTTTACCAATTACAGGATTTTGTAGTTCGCAATGACTCACCGTGTGGCAGCACCATTGGCCCGATCATGTCTGCTGGGCTTGGTATGCCGACCATCGACATTGGATGCGCTCAGCTGTCGATGCACTCCATCAGGGAAATGTGTGACATCTCAAGTGTGAAGCAGTCTGTGGATCTATTCACGGTACACTTCTGCTTCTTGTGCATCAAAATGATTCAATTTTGATAATGATTGGTTTAAAAAGGGTGTAAAATTATGGGTACTTACTACTTAGTTGATTCTTCAACAAGCGGTCCATGAGAATTTAACATTGTAGATTCTAACATGGGCAAATTCCTGACTTGTGGGCCACTCTGTATTTTGTTGTTTTGAGTTTTTTTGACTGGGCAGGAAGCCATTGCCAGCAAATTGTGACCTGCGAGGCCCTCTATTCTTAATCTAGAGGGTCACTGTAGTCACTACAGTAACAGGGCTCGAAATAAGAGAAAATGTTTACTCGCCACATGGCGAGTAACAGCGAATTTTTACTTGCCAGAAATTCTGACAAAAAATATAGCATAAAACGCATTTATTTTCTACATTTACGTCCTTGATACATACTATGTCACTTTCTCAACCAATTTTAATTTATGTCGATGGTATGTGACAATGCACTGCCGCATAGCGCACCTTTATCTAATTAGCAATGCATTCAGTACTATCACTAAAAAAGTGTGTTTCCCTCTACTGGGTTATGCTGGCATGTTGTAATGGCCACGTGTTCACTCTGAATTAGGTGAGCCAATACAGCCAACTAATGAAAATTACAAATGAAAACGCACAGACTTGTTGACGCCGCTATCCTTTGATCGACCTTAGCGGGCATCTTCCAATAGAATTATTAATAAGATGGTTAACTCAAGCATTAACTAAACCGTATCAACTTACACATTGGAGCATGAGTTGGAATCAACTTCCGATTCCTAATGTCGTGTCAGTGAGGGGATGATGATAGAAGCAATAATTTATCAACTGCTGCTACTACATGTACTGTATAACATACTATACCTAAAACGCGACTTAATTTGAAAAGATGAGAATGCAGTAAAAACAACGGCGGCGCCATAATTAACTCGTCTGATCTGGCGTCGACAAATCGACATGGCGTCAGATCGCCCGCATGATATTAGGCGCCTGCATGAGCTCACAGGTTTCAGTTTTTAACTGAGGATTTAGCAAAAATCTATATTGCTTGGGGTTGACCAAAGAATCTGCCCTTTACATTTTATTTGGAGAGCTAAATTTTTACTCGCCATCTGGCGACCATTCTTGATATTTTTACTCGACAGTGAAAATTTTTACTTGCCGTCGGCGAGTAGTTGAGTCTTATTTAGAGCCCTGTACAGTAATCATATTGCACTACAGCATAGTGCAATATGATTACCTGAGAGAATCGTGAATTTGAGGGTGCTGATGTTCTTGTGAGGTCATTAATTCACGGCAGTGCCTCAGAAATGTCTCATAAGGTACCGAGATGCAATGTTTAAAGTTTCAAATCTTCGTGTATTTTTGTAACCTTTTATCTAATATTCTTCTATTATTTTGAGTGTTCTTCGTTGAACTAGATGCTACTTGACACTTCAGGCTAATTGTTGTCTGGATCAGCTAAAGCTGCCTAATTCAGACTGAAATATTTTCATGAAATATTTTCTTGGCCCCTGATATAATTATACACATCTGACTTCAGCCATTAAAAGTGTTCTAGTTTACATGTATATTCTTATGAAACTTTGTTTGCCATTGATCAAACTAACTCCAAGCTGAAATGCTGATTTATTTTCTCTTGTCTTCCCACAGACTTTCTTTGAAATCTACCCAGAGGTCTTTGCTTCCATGAAGTTCTAAAGAAGAAGAAATTAGTTAAATGCGAAGGAAATAAGAGTAAACTCTTGTGAGAATGATTGAAATAAATCTTGATTTTTACTTGATTTTTACCAATAAAACATCTTGAATGTAGAGTGCGTTTTTCATGGTTTTTTTTGTTGTTGAGGGAATGGAGGATGTCGAAATGCATGCTTCATTTTGTTTGTGTGGGGTAGATTCCTCTAATTTTTTTTATTTCTGGTCTTTGTTAGCACTATTCCTGGTGAAATAATGTCAAGAAAGATATAAAATTAGGCCTTTTAAATATTTCGTGCTGTGATGGAGAAATGTTTTCTTTTTCTTTAACTAATTAAACAATCTGGTTTTCATTATGCATTCAGATTTTCCTGTTTGAGTGTACACGTTTTAACAGCTCAACTCATCTCATCTCATGTCATTCCATCGTGATCACCTCAATGACTCTTGCCACAATTCTTTGCTCGAATTACCCTCCTATAATTCTCGACTCCGTTTTGACATTCTCCATAAAAGACCCCAAATCAGGGTTACGAATATCCGGATATCGGAAATTTTTGGAAAGTAATGCTAACCCATACCTTGTTATGGTCATTGCAGATTTCTTAAAATGAACTCACGGCATTGTCATGGTTGGCACACTTCCAATTTTTCGCCAAATAACCATCTATGGGATAAACTGAAGTCAGTAATTTCACACCGCCTGCTGTTTCCTCACAATAACAGCAGAGAGCTGATTCAGGGCTGTAATAACTTCCCACAGAGCACTGTTGAAGAGTATCGTCGAGAAATTTGGCCCAAAAAATGTCTCGTGTTATTGTAGTGCGAACCAGAAAGAATATCCGACCATGAAAATCGAACATTTCTATTTCGATCCCCTTTTGGTTTTCCTTCAATTAAACAAATAGGGCTAATTCCACTTGTTTTTCTAGGAACTTTTAGGAATATGTGAGAAAGTGGTTTAACTTATTACATGTACACACAGAAAATCGTGTCTATGCTTGCAATGCATACCCTGAATGTGTTGTTGGCATTACCAAGGAGTTGCGTTTCGTTTGCATCCAAGTATATTATTGTGTGCGTTACTATTGGCCCAACATTATTTCGGTCAGTATTGGGACCAACATTTAGCTCCATTGCCTCTGATGCCGATTGCAAGAGACGCCCTTCTCGTAACATTGCTTTTATACTCAACTGAGAGTTGAATTGATAGCAATTATTATGTTGAACAGTGGAGCATTGATTTGCTCATTTGTTTGCATCAACAAAGTGCCCATCTCACATGTCCTCAACAAACTGTCAATTAATGGTTATTCGTGTTTCGAATGAGGTCGAAGCTACTGTATTTAATTGGACACCAATCACGACGTCCATGTTATATTTGGCGGGAATTTTTGACATATTTGAATTGTCAGTTTTTTTGTTGTTTTTGTTGTTGTTGTTGTTGTTTGTTGTTTTTTGTTTTTTTTTTTTTTTGTTTTTTTTTTTTTTTTTTTTTTTTTAATGTTGGCATTTTAATCTCTTTTGTAACAAAGTGTTTAGTCATGCTTACCGAACCGACACGTTGCTGTTTATTTTTCATACGAGAATCAGTTCTCTGGTTCAAGATAAAGTATATTGAGTCACTTTCATGTCACTTTTAAATCATATAAAATCACTTTCATTCAATCATTGGTAATAAAACATTACATGCACTATCAACACCACGGCTTTATTTTTGCTACTTGCTGCTCCCATTGATCATGTAACGAGGGCCTACTGTATGCTAAGAATAGACCCCTGTATATATGGACCACCCCGTAAAAATCTACATGGATCGGCGCAACTGAGAAATTATATATGCACACAATTATTGCTAAGGTATTACTTGATGATATCGGTGCGTTTTTTTATGTATTTTACTACACAGATATTAACTGTAGGCCTATAAAACACAAGAATACTATTTCGATGCATCATGACCAAATTGTTGATTTACATGTCATAATGCAGGATGCAAAGAGAAGGTACTTTGTTTTAGTTTGCACGCTTTACTCTACTGGGAAAGATATTGAAATTCAAACACCCCCCTCAAAAATAAATAAATAATAATAATAATAATAATAATAATAATAATAATAATAATAATAATAATAATAATAATAATAATAATAATAATAATAATAATAATAATAATAATAATAATAATAATAATAATAATAATAATAATAATAATAAGGACTCAGGTCTGCTTCGTGATCTCCCTATGTTGAACTGTTCTTAATCCTGCGATCTGTACAATGCTACACTTGGACAACTGTTGGATGACTTTGCTCCACAGCGGGATACTGTCATCACAATTCGTCCAAGCTCACCATGGTTCAACTACGATGTTCGAGCTGCTAGGAGAGAGATGAGACATGCCGAGAGACGCTGGAGATCGACACGTTAAACTGTTCATCATGAGATCATGAAAGAGAAAAGGAATCAGCTGACGAGAGCTACAAGAAGAGCCTAAATCAAATATTATTCAGACAAGATAAATGAGTCTGCATCGCCGAAGGAGATCTTCCAAGTCACTAGTTCTCTCTTACAATCTAAGAGAGAGGTTGTACTACCAAAAGCTACCACTATGTCATCTGGATCACTTGCAGATGAATTTGCGGAATTCTTTGAGAACAAGATAACTGCTATTCGGAATGGAATCTCGGCTGCGCCAGTGCAATCAGAGCCTCTGTCTGACGTTGTCGCTCTCAACACATTCGCTTTCACAAATGCTGAGGAAATCAGCACCCTCATCCGAAAATCCACCTCGAAGTCGTCTGCCGTTGACCCTATTCCAACTTGGCTCCTGAAAAGGTGTCTTCTTACCTTCTCTCCCATCCTCGCTGCCATTGTTAATGCCTCTCTTGTTTCCGGATGTGTGCCTGATCAGCTTAAAGCCGCCACTGTCACTCCACTGTTGAAGAGGCCGACCCTAGACCCTGAAATGTACAAGAACTACCGACCAGTCTCCAATTTATCGTATGTGTCGAAACTCATCGAGCGGGTTGTGGCTGAGAGACTGAAGGAGCACTGCGTATTGAACAACATCTAATGTAAATTCCAGTCGGCGTACAAGCAGAATCAAGCACAGAGACTGCCTGATCCGTGTATATAACGACATCCTGCATGAGAACGGTCGATCGTGATGGTGGCGCTATTCTGGTCTTGCTGGATTTATCATCCGCCTTCGACACCATAGACCATACCCTTTTATTCCATCATCTCGGGCATTAAATGGCAATTGGTGATACTGCGCTAAAATGATTTTCATCATATCTGAGTGAGAGGACTCAACGCGTGAAAGTAAAAGAGTCACTATCCTCGCCTCGTCGAATGCTCTACGGAGTACCACAAGGGTCTGTGCTAGGCCCCGTCCTTTTCACGCTATACACCAGGCCTATCAGTGCCATCATCAGAGCTCAGCAGCTGCAATACCATCTCTATGCTGATGATACGCCAACCCATCACCGAACACTGACACTTGTCTGTAACAACATCAATCCGTCCACGTCTATTAGGAACCTCGGTGTGCTACTTAACTCTACGTTTGTTACATTTGGGTAAAGTAGGAATTATTAGGATTGAGAACCCAAAGTGTGAAACGGAAACGAGTTTTATTTAAGAAGAGAAGAGTACACCTTGACAGACATGGTATCTAAGAACGAAGGGTACAACTTGACATGGCATATCATGACAGCATTTAATTTAGAAGATCACGTGAATGCTCTGTGCCGGACTATGTTCTTCCACGTCAATCGCATTTGGAGAATTCGCGAGTACCTCACAACATCTGCAACTCACGCCCTGATGCAGGCCCATGTCATCTCCCGTTAGACTACTGCAATGCGCTCTTTTACGGGCTCCCCGTCGTAGTGAGAAATAGGCTCCAGAAAGCGCAAAATGCTGCTGCTCATGTTGTCGTGAGAGGGAAGAGGGGCGATCACATCACGCCAATTCTTCTCCAGCTGCATTGGCTACCTGTCGAATTCAGAGTGCAGTACAAGATTTGCCTCATGACCTACAAAGCCCTACATGGCTTAGCACCAGCGTACATCGACGAACTGATCAGCGTGCATCGTCCAACTAGTCGTCTGAGATCGTCCTTTGATATACGAATAAGTCCTCTGCAATACAAACTAAAAAAATGTTGGTGTTCGTTGCTTCAGTTCTGCTGCTCCTTCTCTTTGGAATGAACTACCCCAAAGTATTCGCCTCTCATCACACCTACTTGAATATAAATCAAAACTTAAGACACACTGTTTCCGAAAAGCTTTTAATGACATATCTTAACAAATCAGCTTTTTATCCTTTTATTTATATTTTATTGTACATCGCGTTTGAACAGTTTTATTTCTTTCTGAATTTGGCGATTCATAAGTTTGAAGTAATAAATGAAATATAAATAATAAAAAAAAAAATAATAATAATAAAGAAAAATAATAATAGATTAAAAAAATATTTATGTAATTAATTGCCCATCATGACCTTGAACTTCCAGCAAATCAATTGCTCCGGATTTATTAGATGCATATTAAAGTAGATGCTACCAGGCCTTGTACGCATCATGAAATCATAACGCTATCAGCTGTGTCGTTATGATGTGAGGAAGCTCAAGTAGGCTAGGCACTTCTACTACTACTCATAAAACAAATTGGACCGCAAAATGAAGTTGAAAATTAACAAGTGCAGATCACACAAGAGATTCTTTTGCTCTTTCGCTGTGATCACTACTCAATTATTTATCTGGAGATGTCAATGTGAGATTTATCTCCCCGCGAAAGTACGCCCTCAGAGGACCCATCACGCCCATAAAGAAGGTTAGGAAATAGAACCTTTCTCGACGAAAAATAAATCCCAATAATAAACATAATGATGCATCAAAAGTATCACAAATTTGTCAAACACAACAAAATTTAACATTGCAATATAAATTAGCACCATTTCCATCTCACACAGAGGACAAAACGGCTGAAGAGAATGTTGAATTCTAGGTCAAGTGCTGTCTAGATCTCGGATATCGGTCATTGATGACGTCAGTCACAACTCTGAACGAATCAGTGCTCGCCATGTTGACGTCACGCGCATTGATTTTGTAAGTAGGTCAGTGCGCAGCGCTTGATGACGCGTTTCGAGTCATTTGACGTGTCAGCCGCATCCAGTCAAAGTCCTAGGAGTGTGTGACGAAATTCGCGTAATCATTTGGTGAGTAACAACAACAAAGCAGCGTGGACTCAGCATCCGAGGGTCCAATATCCAGGCAAACTTTTTCACTCTCTGCTTGGATTTCAACTCTCATGATGTGAGCTCATCAACGTGTTTTTCGTTTCACAATTTGCTGAAAATATGAATTTTGTCTTTTTCAACGTTGAATGTGTTCAGTCAGTGTTAGCAGTTTCTTAAGCGTGAAAATGAAACTTCTCTTAATTCTATGAGTATGTCGTATGTATTCAGTATAATGAATATTCTGTTTTGATTAGTAAAGTTAAGTCGTTCGGTTCTTCACTTCTGATTTGAGAATATTTCATATCGTTTCCAGGGCTAGATCTCTGATCTGCCTGATTGAAAAATGAAAGTCTTTTAAACTATAATTTATAATATAATAGTATTAATACAGAATACTATTGACAAGTGTCAAGTATTCTGTATTGTATTGAATATCTATGTACTCTATGATTATGTAGTATATTGGCTAAGCTGAATTACTCACTTCGGCCTACCCGTTGTACCCGGTTCCATCTGAGGATGAGCCGAGAACAATGCACTCTGTTTTGGACAGAGTGGTACCCACACATATTTTTCGTTTCTAGCTCTTTCTATCGTAACGATTATAATACTTTGTATCAGAGTTTCGCATGTACGATTAATTAAAGTTGAAAGGATTTAGTTGGTAGCGTCGTTTTTTACACGTTAGCAACTAGCAGATGAGAATATCAATATTATAAAATCATTTCCTGAGGATATGCTAGAAACTTGAAGGTAAAACGGCACATGAAGGCCTATTGAGACAGTAATAACCTATTACTGTCTCAATAATAAATAAGCAGTGGCATGCAGTTACATTTGCCAAAAAATTAAAGCTCTACAGATGACCCATGATTATATAGTGTTAGCTCCTTGACAACAGATGATGTGTGTGTTTAAGTTTTACTACTAAACTCTGTATTTTTATTTATTCATTTGATTAAATTCATAGAACTATCTTCGCTAATGTTGAAAATGCTGTCGGTGCCGCTTGTTGCACAATGTAAACTTCCATGCCGACATTGACGTTTTCGCATCCTTTCTCAATGACAGCTCGGCATGGACACATGATGTATTATTGTATAAATTAGAAAACAAAATTACATGTTATTTTTTGCTGAGTGACAGTGATATTGACTTAATGATTAG
>KB299568.1:186636-230854 GCA_000328365.1 Capitella teleta
CCTTCCGGGGGGGGGGGGGGGGGGGGTGCAGATGACATCATAACTTCATAATGTTATAGCAGTCATTGTTGATGAATTTTTATATATTTTTTTGGTTTTCTTTTTTGAACTTGAAAACTTTGCTCCTTGTCGAGTCTCGTGAGGTCATTTGTTGTGAATTTGTGACGGATATCCCATGAGAGCCACCACGCCATTTAGGTCGACTGGCAGTCTTATCTGCCAGGAACTCAGCTGACTTAATTACTGATGTTCATTTGAGATCTGGAAATTGTTGGGATACCAAGGCAACAGGAGCATGCTTTGAGAGAAAATCATCATTCATCAGGCCCAGGGTCGGTCCCCTTCAATTGTTGGGCGTCTTGTATTCCTATGGTTACATCTTGGTAATTGTGGCTGCTCTTTACAGATATCTTTTGGCTTGTAACTGCAATGTATTTAAAGAGGACCTCTGTCCCTTTCGGAACCTTTTTAGGTCGATTCTATAGATTTCTATTGGCTTTTGGGAATGACAGGAGACCAATTTTGAAAAATTTGGTCAACTATTTGAGACAAATTGAAGTAAGACTTTCTTGCTCAGGTAGAATAACTTGAAACAAGATGTGTGCGAGATTTTGTTTATCGCCTTTATGGTAGTAACTGCTGAACGATCTGCTCACTCGACGTCTCCCATGGTTAATTTGCGAGAAGAAAGATTTTAAACTCTAAATTCGATGTATCTAGGAACCTCAAACATAATTTCTACATATATGTCAGTCATGTCATTGTCTCATGAGATGCATCCTCTATCATCTGTTACTAGTTCAGACCAATCGGAGGTCCTCTTTTAAGACATTATAGAGTTGTCAAGTGTTTATTGCATGGCATAATATTCTTGTTACAATGCCACTTGTATGCTCCCGGGGTGGGGGTGGAGTTTGTGTTGTTGGGATGGGTCAAATAACCTCGGTTAATAATAATATGTTCAGTGCATTTGTATAACATGGTAGTAAATGCGCGATAAGAATGTGAGCAATTATTATTTTAATTAAAAGTCCATGTATGCAGTGCACGGTAATTTATTTTGATCTGTTGTTCAATATTGTACTCGGTATGCAATGGGATACATTTTACTTTGGTTTAGTATATAGATTATCTTTTGGATGTGCGTTCTGGTTTATTTTATAGTTATGATGTATAATTTTTTATAGGCCATTAGGTGTGAATCATGAGGTCTCTCAGGTGCAGTATTCTGCTGGTTGCTTTCTCTGATTCCAAATTTTTAAGGA
Organism: Capitella teleta; assembly: GCA_000328365.1. NCBI lineage: Eukaryota > Metazoa > Annelida > Polychaeta > Capitellidae > Capitella > Capitella teleta. Next base: position 187,902 of record KB299568.1, read on the forward strand.
ATCCGAATAATGGAAATGGTTTTTATTTGCTGATATCATTAACATTGATTGTGCTCACCTCTAAACGGCCAACATCATCTCATAAGTTTCGATTGTGAATCTTCGTGAGGGTTTCTGGATTTGATATCATCCGTTGAAATCAGTGTTACCTTTATTGTTTATTAAGAATAATGCATAGATTTTTATATCATGGCACATTCAAAATATACGGCAAAATTAATCAACCTAAGGTATCAGCATTATGTATCTCTTTATTACATGAAATTGAAAAGATGGAGCAGAATGAACAGAATTAAATAAAGTAAAGATAAAAGGTGTATGTTATGTGATGTTACTGATGTACAATATAATGATTTATCCGCTTGAACAAATAAAAGCACGTTTGAGGTATAAATCCGAAATGATCATACTCTTTAGTCTTTACATGTAATAAGTGTCTTTACATGTAATAAGTATTAAGTTCTTATACCTTGGAAGAAGTAGGTGCTGAACCAAAGGTTAGCTTTAATGAAAATATGGATTCATGTCAGTTAATGGATATGTTGGAAGTGGTCGTTTGAGATGGGAAGTTGCAACCGCAGATTTCATGCTTTAAAATTTATTTAAATTTCAGGCTGAAATTTATTATTGAGCAAAAAGACCCGATTTTATTCTTATCCACTTGCGCCAAGATTAAGTTATGGATAATGCTGTATAACAGTACATGAGCTGTTTTACAGCAACATGTATTTAAAGCAAAATAGGAATTTCTCATTGTGAATTATGGCACAAGGAAGTAATTTGAATTATGTTCCATGAAGTGATTAGTGGACATTGAGACTTCCATGTGATTTCTTCCTGAGCGCCGTCACTCATCACGCTACGAGGTCTCCCTAATAATCATCTTGTTATAATTATGATATGATTATGGGTTGATTTTACTTTATAACAATACTAGTAGTTAGTTGTCATGACGACAGCAAGCCCTGTGACCTACTCTGTAGTCTGTAATCGAGTGCATTTGCGACAGTGTGCTTGAATGGGCGTTGTGTTTGCAGAGCATTGCTGGCCAGGGAAATGCGATCGAGTGTCCGTCTCATTCCTTTCATTCGTATGCACCCCCCTTCATTCCCTTCTTAAAAGCGAGGCATTTAACACCGCTCCTTCATGACGTCACCGATGACGTCACTGGCCCTTAGTGCGCGTGCACTTGGGAATGTGGAAATGTTCCTCCCTGATTGGCTGTATGGACATGATTTGCATAATTGAATTTGAAGGGTGACTGTTTCGATTGGGGTATCAAAAAAATCACTATGATTAGGCATCAATATAAGGCCTTGTTTTATTTCTATATCAATCGCAGTTGTATGCCATGTTCACTGGTTTGGTTAAACGATTCGGCGCTTATCCCTTAAACAGGAAGCATCTCTGAAAGGGTTTTAGCCCTGCAGGCGTTTTATCGCGCACAGGAATTATTCATGCCCGACAGTTCTCCGGTTCTTCTTAATGTTTTCCTTTTGTATCATTTAAAATTTGTGCGTTTAGAATTGCTCTCTTCCATTGAAGATGAGATGGAATTTGCATTCGGGCGGATTGACATCAATGGCACCAGTGTGCACCCAAGTCCAATGGCTTCTTCTTTCTTTTGAGATCTCTTGACCATCTCAGCTGCAATGTTGATGTATGTTTTTCATGCAGCGATACAGTCAACGCTAATGATTCGCCTGATAAAATGTTTATAATTAGCCGCGCGTACACGGTAATTCTTTACACCTGTCAACCAATGACGTCGCACTGCGTGGTCACAGCCGAATTACGTCATTAGGCGTTGGAGACTGCGTTCGACGTCACTCGGCGCTTTTGCTAGGAAGAAGCGTTGTCTGCCGGTCGTTGTTCGTTGAGCGCGCTGCATTCTGCAGCCGACAACTGCCGAGTCATGGTGAGATTGTTCAAATTCAGTTCTCTTTCGCTCTTGACGGATATCCGTGTTCGATTTGTGGCGGGAATTTGGTTGGCTGACGTCATCAACATGCTGTCGGATCATGTTCTGGCGTGGGATCGTTTTTGCGGGGAGGGCTTTTGTTTACCATCTGCGCAAAGGTGGTGAACGCTCTCGAGTGCGTTATGATTCGGAATTTGGATGCTAATTTTTTTTTAGCGCGGTTTCTTGGTTCTACCGCGTTACTTTGTTGCCTGGGACTGGCAGTGCTGTTGTCTAATCAGGAGTTTGCTAATTGGGGTAATTACTATGTCGTTGTGAATTTGGGTCACTGTAATAAGTTATAACTTATACCTGGGTACACAGGTATACTTTTTTTTTTTTTTTTTTTTTTCATCTTGGAATGTTTTTTTTTTCCTATTTTTTGGGGGGGTCTTTATTGGGAATAATTAATGTTCATTTTAAAATTTTTATTTTATGATAATTTATGCCGCTATGGTGTTGCAGGGCTTTGTGTTATGGAGACCAACGGAGGAGGAGGGGGCAGAACAGCGGTCTCAGTGGCGTCTCTTGCGGTGACCAGTGAGTCGTGCGAAGCCAGCAGTCCAGCTCTCGTGCAGGTCAGCGGCCAAACAGTGCAAGTGCAGTCGGTGATCCAGACGGCCGGTGGTCAAACTCTGATTCCTGTGTCCTCTGTGGCCAGCGACGGAGACATCACAGACGAAGACAGCGAACGCAAGCGCAGGGAGCTGCTCACCAGGCGGCCCTCATACCGCAAGATTTTCAACGACCTCACGGAGCCTCAGCCGGGGGTCATTACGGTGCAGACCAAAGTGGAGGCAGACGATAGCAACGTTAGCAGTGACGGGGAGGACTCCTCGTCATACACTGCTGGGGGCTCAGTGACTGGTGAGTGCTAGGCTCAAAGGGCAGAGCGGTCACGTCATTCTTTTCTGCTACAGTTGTGCCGGCCAGCGCTCTGCAGTTGAGTGAGGCTGGAGGATTGCAAACACTGACCATGACCAACGACAGCGTTAAGGGCGGGTCAGCTCAGGCTGCGACCATTGTCCAGTACACACAGGAGCCTGGAGGGGGGCAGTTCTTCATCCCTGGTGAGTGACCGGTATCTAGCTCATCCTTGATTTAGCGTTTTATTGAGTTATATGCGCTGGTTGTTTTGAGTTTGCTGCTTACAGTGAGTGTTGCATGTAAGTTTTTAGTCGTAGCTCTGTAAGTGGAGTTCACGAAGAGACAACACAAACGGCTTTTTCTTCTGGTTTCTCGCAGTGTCCGCAATCTCTTCAGGCAATGTCCAGTATCAGTTAGCGTCGAATTCGCTGCCGCAGGGGGTTGTCATGGCAACCGGTGGTTCATCCATGGGCAGTCCCACGCACGTCCCTGAAGAGGCCTCGCGAAAAAGAGAACTCCGTCTGCTCAAAAACAGGTCAGTCACCGTCGTCACATTTTTATCTTTTTAAAGATAAATATATTTGAATTCTTTAGAAGTTTATTAGATTGCCTACGTCATTAGAATTCTCTTTATGGGATCAAGCGATGCAATAATAAATGTAGTCATCCTGTAATCTGTATACCTGAAATATCCTACTGATTAACATATACAGTGCTAGACTGCCAGTTAACGCTATAGTTTGCTTGCCCCCTGTCTCCATTCTTTTATACCTTTGTTTGTTGCACGACAGAGAATATATGCTTGTACAAAGGCATCTTGTTATCCCCATACCCATAGGATGAAGCAGTGGTCATATTCACACTCTATTCATCCTAATACTATACTGAAATAAGGACGGAACTTCATTCGTTTTTGGTGTTTTGACTTCTGATGTTTGCGATTACGTTGAATGTCACAAAATTTGCGTTCATTCAAAATGTGTGAAATTGTTGAGAGTGCAGATGGTTAATCGTGTATAAGAAGTTTAATTAGTTACTTAATTAATAAATTTTCCCTTGTTTCTAGGGAGGCGGCGCGCGAATGTCGACGTAAGAAGAAAGAGTATGTGAAATGTCTGGAGAATCGTGTCGCGGTGCTTGAAAACCAGAACAAGACCCTGATTGAGGAATTGAAGTCACTTAAAGAACTTTATTGCCAGAAAGAGGCTCAGAGCTAGCGACTCTCTTCCCTGACTGCTGTTCAAACAAAAAGTGCTTATTTTTTTTTTTTGCCTTGAAACAAAATCATGTGCATTGCGTTTACAGTGCACGCTTTGTTTACTTTGTTGTCTGGGGAAACAAGCTCAGAATTATTGTGAATATTATTCATTTCTTCTGGTTTTCCACAAATGATCATTTATGTTGATGTTGTACATAATTATATTCAATTTTTTTCTCTTTGTCATAGCATGGTTTTGAGTAGGTCTTTGAAGTTCGTTTAAGAACCTATTGCAGTGCTATATTTTTTTATTTTTTTATTTTTTTTTTTTGTAGTAGAGGATAGACCTCAACTTGTTTTTAATCTCAAAGGCAGCATTTTTTTTTTTTTTATCTTTTTTTTTTTTTTTTTTATCTTAACTTACCTTTGACCTTTGATTTTGTATTCTTTCTTGTTACATCATTCAATTGTGGAAGCTTTTTTCAGCCCCCGTACGCTAAATTTAAGGCTGGGAAAAAGTTAGTTTTTTTTTTTTCAATCAAAAAGGTAATTATTAAATTTAATTGAAATTGTTGGAAGCTTTAAAATTCTCATTTAAAGCGTGTTTGCGAGCGTTTGAATTTTGTCTTTGTTTTAAGTGGATGCGAAAGTGTTGAAGTTTTGTGCATGAATTGTAAAGGATTTCTATTTTTCATGAAAGCATTCGAATCAACGGGTGCCTCACTTGAAAGTTGAATCAAGATTAAAATTGATGTAACACTATCTTCCGTCTTCTCCTTTGAGTTTGATGTGTGTTTTGTTTTTTGTTATAACTTTTTTCCATTTTTAGACTTGATTTGTGCTGACGGTGCAATTGTGTACATAGACGCATTGCTCTTGGTTTGCTGCAAACGTTTGTCCAGTGCCATTGATCAGATCGTGCTGTTCTTTAAATGGATCTATCTTTCACTAAAGGCTTGGTTGACCTTAACTGCTGACTTTCTACTGTAGAAACATTGCCAGTACATTATATAACGTAATATGTGAATTTCAATTTATATATGTCCATAAGATCAGAACCTCTAGTCAGTACTCAGGGTAGTACTCAGCATAGCTCAGGGTTATGCTGGTGCCAAACCAGCCAGATGATATTTGTGTCCGTAGTTCTCTAGATAAGAACACAAACGGATATTTTTTCTGGTTTCTCGCAGTGTCCGCAATCTCTTCAGGCAATGTCCAGTATCAGTTAGCGTCGAATTCGCTGCCGCAAGGGGTTGTCATGGCAACGGGTGGTTCATCCATGGGCAGTCCTTCGCACGTCCCTGAAGAGGCCTCGCGAAAAAGAGAACTCCGTCTGCTCAAAAACAGGTCAGTCATCTGCAACAGGACTCCTTTCTTCATTGTATTAACACTCTTTTTCTTAGGACCTCATTAGAAATGCTTCTTGCTCTGTTAATAACTTTAAACCTCATCTTGAGTGCCGTGAATAGTGTTCTATCTGTCAATAACCTGTTGAATATACCAAATGCATACGACTGTAGTCGACAGTTGTGATTGTTGAAATGTTACCTATTGATATCAGGATTCTTCATAATTATTTTACTGCCTTAACTGACGTGCAATTGTTTTTCTTCAGAGAGGCTGCTCATGAATGTCGACGTAAGAAGAAAGAGTACGTGAAATGTCTGGAGAATCGTGTTGCAGTGCTTGAAAACCAGAACAAGACCCTGATTGAGGAATTGAAGTCACTGAAAGAACTTTATTGCCAGAAAGAGGCTCAGAGCTAGCGACTCTTTTCCCTGACTGCTGTTCAAACAAAAAGTGCTTATTTTTTTTTGCCTTGAAACAAAATCATGTGCATTGTGTTTAGGAGACCCAAAGTTGAAATAATGTTTTATAAACATATTGGGAGGTGAAAAAGGAAAAAAGAACGAAAAAAAAAAGAGGCTTTTCCAAACCTGGATTAAGGCGAATGACACGTATGAATGGTAAAAGAAGACTCAACGACAAGTTTGATTGCATTTTTATCTTTTTTTCTTTTGTCACTCGGTGGAGTTAGTGCCGCTATTTTCCTGCCACTGCCGACTTTAAGCATTTGTGATCCAATGAGAAATTATTTTTTTCACCCTCGGATTTTTATTTGATTTTTTTCCTATCTCGAAAAATGAAGGTCTGCGGGTCTGTTAAACACGATTTCAACTTTGGGTCCCCTTATGGAACATTCTCTTAATTTTTTGGTCTGGAGATGTCTATAAGCTTTTTGATCAGAATGGTGATTATCCCCCCCCCCTCAAGAAATTATATTATGGTTATTACATGTACATGTATGCATTGTATCATTAATGATTTTAATGTTATTTGATATATTTTTTTTTTTTTTGCATCTTAGTGCTGTGAAACTTACTGTTAAAAAGGAAAGATGGATTCCCCCCCCCCCCCCAACCTGTGTGTTTTTGGTTTTTTTTTTCATTTTTTTTTTTTTCATTTTCTCTTTCCCCTCCTCTCATTGAATTTTTTAAAGTCGTTTTATAACCCAGTGAATTTTCTAACCCCAGATTCTTAACACCCGATATATCTACCCTGAACATCAAAGGTAAATAGGGTTGTTTAATTTTATTAAGTTGGATTAAGTGGTATGCATGAAGTAAAAATAAGGTGTACATATTCACATTGAACAATGTTCGTGATCATTCAAATTTTTCGGTTTAAGTGGATGCGAATATCTTGAGGGATTCTTGTATGAGTTGTAACAAATTTATATTTTTCATGAAAGCATTCAAATCGACGGGTTGAAAGTTGAATCAAGATTAAAACATTGATGTAACGCTATCTTTTTGTGTGTTCTATTTGGGGGGCGTTATGCACGGATTTGATAGACCTGAATTCATAGCGCACTGGGTACGTTATGAAATAATATTTCATAACGTACCCAGTGCGCTATGATTTAGTAGTTATTGTAGTAGTAGCTAGTGATTTAGTAGCATATTATGTTACTAAGTCCAAAGATATTTTAGTTATGCGTTCGACGTTATGTTTCATTCTTTCGTTGTTCATGTAGTGTTCAGTACTGCTGTTTCTTTCTTCAAGAAATTGTATACATGTATATGCAATAATAATAGGGCCCGCGATGACACAGTCGATTCTGTGAGCTCATTTGATACGAACAGAACCATCTCAAGCAAATGTTGCGCCATTCTCAACTTTTTGAATGTTCCCTGCTTTCGCAGCTTCGAGTGAAGTAAACGCATGGACAGTGTGTTTTATTAGAAATAAGCTCTTATCTTCTTGATTAATGCCAAATGGGGTTTTCATGCCACTCGTTTTGTAGGCTGTTATCATAGTTCTTATCCGCCTATAGCAGTGATAATGTGTACGCAAGAGAATATGTGCGTCCACTTTTCGCAGGATGGCAAGTTTTCGCATGACACCGGGACCTCGACCTCCACGGTCGGCATAGGATTGCAGTCAGCCGGTCAAATCGACTGAGCTATTCTGTGCCACTACGAGATCCTGGAGAATATACGCTTTTCCCGAATATTTGTGTGCGCGTTTAAATTCCCTCGACCATCATTTAGATTGGGTGGATAATCGTTCAATCAATCGAATGCTGTGGTGACGTACGACCATTAATTGCGATACACTCTACTATCAAAGACACTATTTACCAAGACAGCCAGCGTGTGGTCTCTGCCTCTTTAAGGGATGGGGAACTGAATTTTAAGTGATGCTCTATTGACTCATAGCACCAATTGATAGCATTCCGTGCCAAGAACACCATGCCTGGATGCAAGCTTAAGGAAATAGTGCATTCCGAATATCGGGGTGAGCATTGCGCTTATGGGAGAATGGCTTCCATTACGAAGTATAGGAGGCAAGCGTCAGCTGAGGGCTTGCCGTGATTGGTCCCGTTCCCCTCGTGAAGCTATCGATTTCAGCCAATCAGAGCAGATCATCTTCGCCATAAAAGGACATCTTTGTTGTTTACGAAACGAAAGCGCATGCGTGGTGCACTCTGGCTGACCTTTTTACTGTTTCAGGATGAGACAGCATGGTTGATATCCTAGAAAATCGCTTGTTAAAATAAGAAAAATATTTAATTTTTTTTCGCGCCTGACTAGTGGCAAAATGATTATTTTATCTATTTCCGAAAAAAAAAAAAAAATATCTAGGGGTTTAGTCGCAGGACACGCTGATAGGACGAGGCCCATTGTAAAAGATGGGCAACTCAGTGTTTCATCACAGCGTCTGACGTCACGCCTAATTAGCAATATATCTCCCTCGAAATCGTTAGCGGTGATATTCCTTGTGTGGGCCAGGCATAGGAATCATTTTTGGTTCATCAAATAACGACTCAAAGTCCATCGAGGTTGTCACAAGCATTGCTGTATGAGCTGATCTCTGATTCGCAACACATAAAATATTTATACATTTGTACTGCAACCAAGAATAGCTCAAAGCAAATGTACTGTTGCAAAATTCATTATAGCTGAGCAGTAGTAGTTATTATAAGCGATAAAGCCAATTAAGGGGAAATACATGTACGCCATCTGGCTGTGTTGGTTATTTATTATAACTTATAAAGTCTTTGATATTATAGGCCCTACTACCTGTACATGTGCGTAACAGGGTATCCGAGCGTGGAACAATGTGTGTATAATTAAGGAATGTTGTGATTTCTAGCGTGGAAAGCGGGGATTTTATTGTCATCTATATCCTGGGGCACGGGCCGGAATCACTATACCAAGCCAGTGGTGCAAATCCATATATGACGATGCCTCGTGCATATTATGTTGCCATAATTGTGCAGGAATACACTCATTTGAGACGCCGCTTAGCGGAACTATACAGCGTGACAATCATGACAAAAGAACCCACTATATCGTTACAAAACAAGATTGCACAAGCCGCGGGGGCGTGCGGAGGAATGGCCCATTGGCGATCGTGACAGACGATGGTCTATTGAACAGGAAATTACACCGACACAGGTGATCACCTGTAATTACCTGGCCACCGCGTTCTTTGTTTATAGAATTATGGATTTCGTGCTCGCAACGCATACTCTCGTGTGTATATAGTATCCCGGTTTCATATTAACGTTTGTATCGAGGAAATGTTCGCATATTACAGGACAATTTTTACCCAAAACGATTGTAATACGTGTATTTATGATTCAATCTCGTACTCTTCCGGAAAAGGAGCGGCTCGTACGATCCATATACAATTATGCTTCATTTCGTAAGTGACGGGGTTGGCCGATGTTCTGGTCAGACGATGGTTGCTGCAGTGTGGATATGAAGCTCAAGACGAGTCTAGATTTAGCGGACACATTAATGGTGGATGTTGTGATTAGGGTTGCTTGGCCGCGGGCAGGCAATGTTAACGATCTGGAAAGTTATGGCGTTCTGCGCAAAGACGGCTTATGCATGATTGATAAGTGTTCATGATTGGTATTATATATGTATTATGCAATCCGGTGTTAATTGAATGAATGGAATTTATTTGAAGGGCAAGAAAATGCAAACAGAACGTGTAAAATGGCATCGGTGATAATTAGGAAATCCGTAATTATCAATTTATAGTAATAACTGATTTTAAGATAAGATGAGAAATAATTTTATTTGTCTCAAAATTTAATACATGCACTGTAATAAATTGAAACTACGTGTTTGGTTCTGTTCAATCGATCAAGGTGAATTTGTCATCGTTTGATCGATTTAAAACATTTCATTAATTTATTGCTGGAATTATTATATGTACATAAACAGAGGGTTTTTTTTTTCTTCCTCCCCATTTTATAACAATCCACCTCAGGGGCCGTTTATTATTAAAACTGAATTTGATTGATCCAAATCGATTTCTTACTTAACTCCAACCACAATACAACACGTACCTATAAAGCCTTTTTTCCCCTCTGCCACCCATAACCTGGTGTTTACCAATTTACCTTCATATTATCATTGCTCATTAAGAAGAAGTAGATGGATACACAGTAGATGTAAACATTGCACCTCAATAAGGCTTAAAGGGATGGGGAACTAAATTTTAAGTGATGTTCTATTGACTCATAGCACCAATTGATAGCATTCCGTGCCAAAAACACCCTGCCTGGATGCAAGCGTAAGGAAATAATGCATTCTGAATATCGGGGTTAGCATTGCGCCTATGGGAGAATGGCTTCCATTGCGAAGTATAGGAGGCAAACGTCAGCTGATGGCTTGGTTTGGCTGATGGCTGATTGGTTCCGTTCCCCTCGTGAAGCTATCGATTTCAGCCAATCAGAGCAGAGCATCTTCGCCATAAAAGGACATCTTTGTTGTTTACGAAACGAAAGCGCATGCGTGGTGCACTCTGGCTGACCTTTTTACTGTTTCAGGATGAGAAACATGGTAGGTGTCCTAGAAAATCGCTTGTTAAAATAAGAAAAATAGCGAAAAATATTGTTTTTTCGACCCTGACTGGTGGCAAAATGATTATTCTATCTATTTCCGAAAAGAAAATAAAAAAATATCCAAGGGTTCAGTCGCAGGACACGCTGATATGACGAGGCCCATTGTAACAGATGGGGAACTCGGTGTTTCATCACAGCTGCTGACGTCACGCCTAGTTAGCAATATATCGCCCGCGAAATCGTTAGCGATGATATTCCTTGTGTGGGCCAGGCATAGGAATCATTTATGGTGCATCAAATAACGACTCAAAGTCAATTTTTAACCAGTTCTCCCTCCCTTTAATATAATTAATCTCCATTCAGCTCGGAGAGTGAGAAACATCGTACATGGGGCGTGAAATTGAGGCCATATACAAGGAACTCTGAGTGCTGGCCAGACCGCCGTCGCCAAGCCAAGATAATCAGTCAGCAAACTGAATGATGCTGTCATTTGCACCAGACGCTAAAACAACCTGCATGGCCATGGCAGCTCACTTGACACCATTCACAGACAGGACAAGTCAGCCACCGACTGAATTTCCTTGGACGATGTGGGAGATTCATTCTGAGAGCGTACTTCTGAAGGACTGAATGGCCTTGCCCAGGGTTTGTTGTCTATTTACACTATACAGGTATACATTTACATGATCACATGATTACATACTTCTGTTTGACATCTCTTCTACTCTCTCAGGTCTTGTATGTATTTGACAGATCACTCTATCTGTGTGGTTTTATAAGGAAAATCAATGCCATATTCTTTTAAAACATGCTCGACAATTATGGTCGATTGGGCATTTACGTGTGTAATTATGGTTATGGGTGAATCAGATCTGCGGGTGGACCATGTATCTGTACGTATCTCATGTGCCTGGCCTATAATTTATTTTATACAGATGTATATACCCCGAGGTTGAAATTACAGTTCAAAGTCATAATCATATTAACCAGTCTGTATGGGCTGTATCATCGTTTATTCTGAGAAATTCAAGCTCTCACCACAAGAAGTACACAGCAAATACAGAAGGGGAATAACATATTTATTGAAGATAACAGGAAAGAAAGAATCAAAGAATCGTTGATGCTGTATATGCATGTGTTGATTAAAAAAGGGAGTGCATTAATTGAATAGGACGCGCGGAAATGTATATCCGCTTGTAAGCAGCTGGCAGAGGACTTTTTTTATTATTATTGCTGCTTGTCCTTGTCTAATCATCGTTCAAGATTTTCCTTTCCTTTTCGAGGTTTTGCTCTAACAAAGCCAATTTATGCCCATATATTTGAGATGATGATGTTGAAGCTAGATGGTTATGAGAACATTGGCAACAGCAGGTAACGGTTACTACTTATGCCCGAATGATAGAGGTGTTTGTTTCCAGTGGGTATAAGGGTTTATTGCGCGGCTAATGAAACGTTCAGGGATGGCAAATGGTGAGTTTTCCTCGAATGAGTGCGGTACATATACAATGACACGTGCACAAGAGGCACGAGTCATTCATTTCTTAAAGGCTAAATATGCTATCGCACTTTGGTCTGTTGTTTATACAGGGTTTTGATCTCCATCGGTCGTTGATGCAGATTTAACGACATGTCTACGTTATGAACATGTAAATGGAATTACATGTTGGCTGTTACCAAACATGGCGTCGTCAATCTTGGACTCTTGGTCAACAGAGCCAAAAGGTCAGAATGACCCGCCAATTGCATAATAGGGTTCGATAAGACAAGGTTGAGCCATTGAGGTTGATAAATGAGTATCCAATCAGCGGCTAGCAGTCATCCAAGGGATGGAGTCATCCAGCTGCCGACCATGGGAACAAGCCTCATCACCCACCAGTGTCATATTGCCCAAATAAGCTTGGATTTTCATGTTAAACGTGGCTCGCGTTTCCTTTGAGCAATATCTATATCTCTGATTAGGTGCAGCCCTTAGTTCAGGCGAAGGGGTAGATGCGCCCTCATCCCTTATATGCCAAGAGGGCCAAGAGGATGAGCAATGCACGCGTACGCCGACAACAAGAATTGCTCGTGATGCAACTGTTTTCTCAACAGAAAGGTTAATTGAATAACAGATGAATCTGCTGGGTTGCCCCACGTGGCTTCAAAGAGTGTTTCTGAGCATAATACATGTGATTATACGCCACGTGGCGCTGACTTCAGCATCGCACGATGTCTTCATTGGCGATAGAGCAACAAAGGCTGTGTTGCATTTGTCTTGATGTTTGACTCTGATACGCGGCCCGTACGTTGCTTGTGGCTGCCCTTCAGCCTCAGATGAAAGTCACTGGTGCACATTGTCTGTCGTTGGCGGTCCTCCGGGCTGCAGTAACATGATCCTCTCATGTGCGAGGCAACTGCATGAGGTGCATCTGGGCATCCAAGCGAACGCATCGTATCATATGCAGGGCAGGGATTTGTATGCCCGGTGCACGTTTATTACAACATCTGCGTGAAAGTAATATTCTCTTTTATGCCGGTGTCGGTCCGACCGAATCACACCGTTTCACTCAGCCCATCTATTAACTAGCATAAAACTGCCAATTAAGTTACCATTACATAACACCCGAGTGTTCACGTGGTGCTAACCAGAATTCCTACCGATGATGCTGAACCTCCGGTTTGTCCTTGATGTGGGCACAGAATGAATTTGTGTATATATAGCTGTTTTGGGAACCCAAAAGGATCATTCTATTGACAGTATCATTACGAGTATGCTATGCAATTGTGGTATATATATACTCATTCTGTTATACCAGGGCGACTAATAATCTCAAATGAGTTCATTATTTGGCTTATTATACTATGAAAATATTGCCCATGGCAGCATACGCAACAGAGGAACTGTGAAGTGCACGGAGGACGAACAAGATGACAGGTAAAATACGAATGCAATGCGTTCCTTTTAATTGCAAGGTGTCTATTTATAAATGTTGTCAGTGTGGCCAGAAACTAGGAAGATAAATAATTGTGTTTTTATGCGGCTCCGCCAACACTCAGAGCAGAAACCCAGGCAGGGGTTACCCTCTGCAATTGTTGATAGATCTCAAGGAGTCTTAATTCTGTATGTTACCATAGACAGTAACACACAGCGCCCGGGCTTGTTAAGCAGTTGCGAACCACTGCAGAGAACCACTGCACCACGAACATTATGCATAAACGAAGAAACACGCAACGATGGCACACGTACAGTCGTTGACGGTAAAGATGACGAGCACGTATCACGACTCAACAGATTCAATTGAACGAAGGGGTCACCACTACAACGAGTAAGCACAGAGTGGCCATGCTGAGCACGGGCCCTTCTAAAGTTTCGCCATGCAGGGAGTCAATACGAGCATTCATGTACTCGGATACGGGCGGATTTAATAATTAGGAAATGCTTCCTAACTTCAGAGGCCGTCGGGGAGCTCATGCGTGGAATTCCCCACCTTAAACCCTCCAAATCAAATTAGAAATTACACTGATCGATATGAACAGCCGTGTCGACTTGAAGTGGATTTATGCGAATGTTCGATATTAGAAATTCAAGATTGGTGACAAAATCATGTGAAAGTATTTCATCGGAGTTTATTGAACGATTATAAATTTTAAGTATATAAAACATGATGCAATCGATTGATAATTGGAACATTTCCGAAACTATTGATCCGTGACTTCTCACAAAAAGGAAATATAACGATAATGTGTACTATGGGTAAACTGGAGGAGTTAACATGGATATTATCGAATATATACAGCATTTCAATGACTATAAATGCTGCTCTAGATGAGTGCTAATTGAGCATCAATCAAAAACACCTGCTTGAGTTTGAAAGGAAATAGAAATTGAATCAAGAATGGACTCGGCACCTCATGGCTATCTTTTTTTTTTTCCTGGGTACTTCTGCAAGCTGTTTGCTTGTGTAATTATAATTGAATCACGTTCATTGTTTAGCGCCATACACATTGCATGTAGGTGCGAGGTGGAAGGCAATGCCCAGGACTACACCACGTAGGGGCATCGTAGATCATGATGATCATCATTATTTAATTATTGAAATTTCAGAGCGTCAACATTTGGTCACTCGGCCTGTATGACTATCTGCATTCGTATGCTCTATTACAGCAATGAGACCCTTACAATAATCGATGGATTGAACATAAAACAAGTTAATGCGCATATTATCGGCAATTTTTCTTTATGCATAATACATAATGAATAGCCATTGGTTGTCTCTGACACAGCCCCCAGCCAACTGGACCGACTGCTGCCCAACCAGCAAATATACCGCTGGGCTTTTCATTCGGCGCCATTTTCCTGGTTGGATATCGATTTTGTAGCGGGCTTTTCCATTCGTGGAAGCACCTCACTTCGTTCAGTCGTCACCATTCTCTCTCTCTCGCGCACACCTCTGCGGATTTAAGCATTCTGGATTATCGTGTTATCTCCAGTGGATTGTTAATATGATTGTCTGTTTGGAACAGGTGGGTGTGATATTTGGCTGCGATTCGTTCGTTGTCATTCGAAGAAACGAGTGCCATTTGGATTCCTATAAATTCCATTCGTAGTCAGGGGCTGTCCACTCGAGTTACAAGCTGAGTTATAAAAGTAGTAAATTCTTACTCGTTATTGCATAATTACCTTTAATGACCAATTGTGGAATTATTAAAAGGAAACTATATAGTAATGCATTAATGTTATACTTACTGATTATGAATCAACCCGCTGTGACCATCATTGGCATGCCATCATACAATATAACATCATATATTTATATTTGAATACTCAAATCTTAAAACTGAACAGCTCATTATTCAACAGTTACTACTTCCCGTGAAATTGTTAACACTGAACAAAACAATTTCATAATAAATGGATCTCTCTGGTTGCATTAGATATAATGCGAACAGCATCGGTGAGTGACATGGCGTTTCCGCAACAGACCGTGTTTCTACTTATTAAATAGCACGTCATCGATCACACATATGGCACGAATTGCATTTATTGCTCGTTTTACTATTACGCTATTTACGCCCTTGGCAATAATAATCACAAACCATGATATCGGAAAAATACCAGACAGATTTCTTCAAACTTCCCGGGTCGTAATCCAGATGCCTAATCACATAACACCGGCGCAGACGATGAATGAAAAATTACTTTTCTTTTAAGCCATGGGCACCTGTGACCCAATTGATTCTTCTTCCCGAGCAGTCTTCCGGTGCGATTGCTTCCGTAGCTGCCTTCTCATCCAATCGAACTCGGTCCCCAGATGCTGGAAGGTTGAACCTGGATGCGTCGTAGGAAAGCCTGTTGTTGTGACAGCGATGAGCGCAGCCGTTAAAGGCACATCACCCGTCACTTATGGGCGTATGGTTATAATTGTAGCAGTGACAATAATTATACATGCATGTTACCGAATACTCATTTATTTACATTTAAAGCGATGAATTTTGACAGAAGAAAGATAATTTAACGCATGAAGACCGGTTTACTACCCAGTAAGAGTGAGCTTATTATGTCCCAAGTGTCAACCTCTATCAGCGAATATGGGGAATTCCGAGTTACAATTATCTAAGTGTGATATATGCATGCGTGTAATACCGCTTGGAACTTGATTGAATGGCTCGACAGAGCTGGTTCGACTCCTCTCTGATCGTGCCATCGATCCTTTCCATCTCGCCTTGAAGCCACGTTTACAACCTCACTGCTTTTTATTGTCAATTACCCGATGTAGTTTGCTGCCCAAATTGCTCCGTGGCAACAAAAACAGACGTCGCGCTAATAGATTGCAACAGAGAATTGCAAACATTTCTGTATTGGAGTCACGCCCATCTCATGCATTATTCATGAGGTGAAAGGTCGTACATCATAGCTAATGAAAGACTGATTTGATGGGTTATCCTGATGTCCTCACTGTGCAGATTATGTTTACAAGGGTTCTCATTTGATCTTTATTAATGATTGAGGCGCGTCGATGGGAATTGTTGTTGAGTTCGTCTATTGTTCGATCTTGTCTCATTATTTTGTCCATTTCGTCACAGAGATTTCTTTGTCGGGTTTTTTTAATACATATATCTTGATATCACGCTATATGAAAATAACTTGATGTAAAGTTATGAATGAACAAACTCTTTCTTTGGGTCGGATAAGTCACTCCAAATATGCTACATGTATTAATTAGTCCGGCATGCTTTCCTATCACACTCTGAAAGATGAATTAATCATGATATGAAAGGAAACTATTACATAATAAAAACCTGCCGATGTGTATCAACCGCTGACTCTGCTATGAATAATGCATAACACCACTGATTAAACTGATGCACCACCAATGCACAGATCCATATGGATCCAATCTGTGGAATGCGACAAAGACAACGTATTGATCCGTGTGGTGATCTTGATCACAAATAACATGATTGCAAATCAATTGATTAACTCTGGGGGGATTACGCCCATGAAAACTGATCAGGATAGAATGGATGGGGTGTGGATATGCATCACACAAGGCGCCCCATCGAATCTCCATGCTGCGACAAAGATGGCACGTAGGCCAAGAACAGAGGCGATTCTTTGCCACAGTGTGTTGCCTCGTTCATGGTTTATGTATCAAGGGGTAGGAGGGAAGGGGTGGGGCAACGAGGCCATTACTCAGGCGGTTGTCCCCATCAACAACCGAGGATGACTCCGCTTGACGTTTTTGCTTTGTCAAGTTAACTCAGCGGTCTTTGGTCGCATGCTTTCAACAGCTGCGATCGGAAATACAGCAATGGCAGAACATGTAGTGTTAACAGCGAGCTGCGAACGAAGCACAACATTTGCGCGAGATTCCCTGGCTGTAACCAAACATACATCTACATCATTCATTAGACATAATTGATTAAAATATCAGCTCACAATTAAAGTACATGTATGTATTAGTAACTCTAATTCAATGCGGAGACTTGTCGAGAAGAGATAATATGGTCGTCTTGTCTGATCGCACTATCCATGATCTCTTTTTTCTTCTTCTTTTTTCAAGGCGAATGGACAGCCCGAGTCATAGAAGAAGCTGATGCAGTACACCGGGATAGCACAGGTGTGATATCTAATTGATTGGCTTGCATCTGCAGGTTACTAATCTAGCTTCGCCCTCATCTGCCACATCTCCACACTCCTCATCCGCTTCTCTAACCTTCTTCGCTCATTGACCATCTTCCGTTTCACACATTCTCTTCTCCTCGTCCTCTCTGTCTCCCTTCTCTCCATTGTTGGCCTCAGTAATGCTACCTTGTGTCATGGTGGTTATTAAAGTACAACTGCGCTTGCATGCAATAATTACCCTATAATAATTAAGTTTATATTACACTAATATACATATTGTGTGGCTGCTCCTTGTATGCATAAGAGATTTGTAACTTATTTGAACTGATTATACTACATTCACCCGAGCTGCTGAACCAATTATCAGGGACGAATTTCAAAGAAATCGCCATATATTGCTGTTATGTAATAATTGCAGCTTCGCGTGCCAGCTGTGCATGTATTACATACTTGGCGTTTGGTTTTTCAGAGCATACAATACAACCCACTAGTGTAAGCGCCACCGGCTGGTACAATGCCATAACTGCATGTGGCTTGCCGCTTTCCAATAAACCCACCTGACTGAATCTCTGATGTAAACAAATCCAGTTTACTCAGGTGACTGGAACGCCGAGAATATTTACGCAATGGCTGCTGAATCATTCATAGGTATAGCCGACAAGACAATATTCGTTTCAGTGTGTGCGTTTATCAGCACAGTATACTCAGTATAATCATGTAATTGTGCTACAGTATTATAGAAAATGAGACTGGTAATTTAGAATATAATCATGATGTTCATATGGATAAAATATAGAACAATTATTATTTCTCGTCTCACTACGGTCGATGTGGTGCATGTAGTATCCAATAGATGTCTCATTGGTTATGCGCGAGATTTAAGATTTATCAAACGAGCCAGTGGAGAGTTTGAATAACCAGCTCGAACCAAGCATGCGTGCCGGACTGCAATGAGGCAGTGGTGGGCTTATTACAAGTATTACAGAATAGTAAGTTATTTATACTTAGTCGAATGTATGTATTGTGTCAATGAGAATAAATGGTATGCAAGGTATAAACGCGTACACATTTAAATGTCTTTTCAAGACGTCAAAAGACGGACCGAACCATCCAATTCTTGCGAATTCGAAGCCGAACGCCGAATTTAATTGTTGGGTTCAGGCACGCCAATCAAACGTGCATCTTACTGCCATTGGGGCTATGAACCCCTGTTCTAGCGTCCCGGTCATGACCTAACGCCTCTTCACAGACAGGAACCAATAAGTCTTACGGCTCTGTGCGCCAGACTACACAACCACTGGACTCCAAACTTTGCCTTGCGAGCATCCACAGAAGTGAAAAAGTCGTATAACGTCTTGAGCATTTGTGGTAAATAATACATGTTTAACACAAAAAAAAAAAAAAAAAAAAAAAAAAAAAAATTAAGAATGAAAAGTTCATATTACAATGTAGTTTACAATGAGTATAAATACACACATACTGGGGTACTAATTATTTCAATCTGTTTTTAATCTATGAACACCTCCGCCATATGTTGTCTTCATGATGTATATGAACAATCGTACCCCCTATTCCCATTCCAATCGATCAACCCATCTATTCCATTAGTTCTGTTGCATGTAGTGTTTTTATCGTTGTGTTCTGTAGATTGTATGATCTGGTGACACGTAGATTGGTTGTTCATATTGCCGCCATCATGTCGCAAAGGTAAGTTCTGTGTTTGCTTCTGATTGGCTTTGGTACAATGCTGTGGATATTCATGGGCTTCTATTGACAATATAATCACCATAAACTCACCATATCTCACACACCACTCCAGTCTAGCGCACGCACCATTGAAGCAAAGGTAATGGGCTCTCTGAATATCCGTACCATTGCGATATGCTTATATCTAGAATTGCACCTATATTTCGACTATTAATATTCCTTCTTTTTGTGTGTTTTGATACCAAGATTGCATGCAAAGTGTTATCAAAATCCCAGCAATATATATATTCTCTTGTTGTCTCAAGTTTACATTGGGCAAAGTGGAATCTCGTGATAATTCCTGACCTTTGAACCCTTACATTGGGCAAAGTGGAATCTCGTGATAATTCCTGACCTTTGAACTGTTCCGTGGTATTCGTGACCAAAGAGAGAGTATTGCGCACTCTGGCACATATTTATTTATCCTGCGCTTACATTATTCAAACGTACACGATTTCCCTTGTTGGTCACACACAAAGGTTAATTGTTAATTTCTTTCTGTTATTGCAGCGCAGTTCCCTCAACTCCGATTCCTCTGCAGCCTATTGAAACCAATAAACCCAAAGCAAAAATGGAGTTGGATGAAACGTCTCACATTTTGCACCACCAGGTAGGCCATCTCGAATGTATGCCGAGATCAACAAACGGCGTACAGTACGACATCGCTATAATAGGAGTGGACCCAAGAATGTCTAGATGCAAAACAGCGACATGTTTTCTAGCCATGTGAGGCTAAGGGTGCATTATAAATAAGACATGGGCAAACAGTCATGGTTTTACTGGGAGTCAATGACATGATACAATAATCAATATTGTGTCAACACTCTTGTTTATATAAAGAACCATGAACGTATAGAAGTATCCTTTTTGGCTTTAGCCCAATATGGCTCAACAAATATTACAGATGTTATGCCAGTTAAAATATAGGGGAGAATTAAGGAAATGGATATCCAGGGATATTCCATTAAAAAAGCAAATGATACCTTTACCTACCCTGATCAAAGGGTAATGAAGAATAGCCGATGTACGCCATGTGCTAAAAGGCTAATTCTGTCCATTGCGTAAAACGCGTGGCAATATTATCTAATCGGAATTATAATGTATTGAAGTTACGGAATCTATAATACTATTGTCATTCATTGGGTGATGGCAGTACCGTCAGGTGCGGGGACGTCAGCGCTAACTCAAGTCCCAATTAAGTTGAATCAGCACATTCAGGTGATATAAGGGCTCGTGATTATTATGGAATATGACGTATATGCGTGGGATGGCTGCAAAGGGAGTGCGAGGGAATGGAGTCATTGCTCTCATGCACTGGGAGCAATGACTCTTTAAGAATATGTTCCCTCTTTCTCTAAAGAAGCAGTGCAATAATTGTGTGAGCTTTCGCTGGACTCGGCAGAATTTCTTCTTTAACGGTCAATATGTCTTGCATATCTCACGAGACGATGTTATTGGGCTCAGTTGATACAATCCTCCTCCTCGATCCACTCAATGACCAGAGGAAATGTTTGTTTGCCGTCATGAATACCGCTCTTAAAACAGTTCTTGAAGTGGAATCGGATCTTTTGAATGGAAACAGAAATCGGAGTAATCAGAGTGAAATGCCGTATGCGAAAGCAGGCTCACTTTATATTAAAGAGCACTGTGGTTGTTAAGTTTGAATCGTCACTCAACGAATTGGATAAACACAATGTATGTCAGCATTACTCAAATTTGCACTGATATGAATTGAAGTTACATTGAATTAATTAGTGGATGGTTGTATGATTTTGAATGCACATGTATTTGTCCAATTCCACATGCACATGCATAAAGAATCAGCCAAA
This sequence comes from Capitella teleta, assembly GCA_000328365.1. Classification (NCBI taxonomy): domain Eukaryota; kingdom Metazoa; phylum Annelida; class Polychaeta; family Capitellidae; genus Capitella; species Capitella teleta. Next base: position 208,974 of record KB299568.1, read on the forward strand.
ACGTTCTGAAACTCTAATTACTATTGCCACCTCTTGTTCCACCTGACTGAAGACGACCACTTTCAGCTGGCCCCATGGGTGGTCGTCTTAAACAGGTTTTACTGTATTACGAGACATCAGAAGAGAACCATCCGATATAAAAACTGCGAATCGCTATTCTCTCCTGAATAGCATACACACTGCGCCAGGAGCCACCAATGTCAACTGAGGGGCATGGGACAAACCACGGAAGCAAATGACAAACTGGCAATGGTGGAAGGATTTATCACGAATGCAAAACTCACACAACACGTGACACAAACGTTCCCATAACTCCTGATTTGACTGATGAGTCGTGATGGGGTTTTACGGCTCCACCCAACCCATTCGGGTTACACGGGCGCCAGTGATTTGACTGATGAGCAAATTGTATAAAAGACACAGCGAAAGGCGAGGACAATTATGCAATTAGGACATGGTTATTCAAGTATAGCTAGGGAATTTTTCTGGGATAATATTATAATGTATAGCCAATCCTTTTTATACATAGCTTTTTACGAAAGCACAATTCTGTCTCATAGCACAAGCCAAGATCTAGAGGCTGCGAAACCTGGGACCTGTGCAATGCAAAAATGCACTACGATTGTTTCAAATGGAGAATATCTTGATAATACGACGGGAACTCCGAGTTCGTTGGCCGATAAGTATATAAATTTATGACGTTTATCCGTGGAGAGAGCGAGTTGTGGCATTATGAGGTGGATACTTCACTAATGCATCTCTATTAAAGTTCCTTGGATTCCATGTCTCAGATGATCATGTCACTTCATCAGAAACCAAGATATGTCTGATAACCACCAATATTGCAACAAGCATAGCCACCAATACATGTAGGCCTATCTGGAGGTCTTAACAGATCGGTAAAAAGTCTCCTGACTGTTCATGTTTACTACATGAAAATGTGAATGGATGCGGTAGCTTGTCACCCAAGCTTGTAGAGGAAAAGAACAACCACATGCCTTCAAAATATGGGTTTGGCGTAGAATCTTGTTGATATCATTAGGAACTTGCAACATACAAATCAGTCAATGAGAAGAGCCGAGGGTTCATAAACACGCAAGAGTGTTGGCCCTGAATGGCACTGAAATCCAAGATCAAAAAAAAAAAAAAAAAATGCTGCAACTGAATAAGACAACTGAATAGCCCTCGTTGTACCTGTAACTTGTTGAAGCCTTGGAAAACATTTCGCACTCTGTTACACGCAAAAGACATGCCATCAAAACTTGATTGATAACGTTGCTAGGCAGCGAGAACAGATTCAATGCGTCTGTCTACGGCTAGCCAGGATCCGCGCAATGACTCGATGTGAACTGAATAGTTGTATCATTTGCGATGAATGTTTTCACTTTTTAACAACCCTCCGGTTCATCTACCTTGTAATGTAATTTCTATGGATGCCATTAGCGCAGAGACTGTATTAGGTTGGCAAAGTATGTGCGGTATGTTATACCGTCAAGGTAGGTTATGGATATTGGCATTGGGATGTGCTGCTCACTCTATAACCATTAGTTAGAGTCTGGTGTTCGAGGATTCATGCTTGAAATAGAAGGCATAGAGTAGCTCGGTAATTAGTGGAACAGCCCTACTAAAAATTTTAACCTATATTTGCGTGGCCCAATAGACAAAATATGAATTATGAGTGTGAATATCCAACGCACAACTGCACAATATGTGTATGATTCCGTCTATGGTATGGAGTCTTTTCATCTTGGCCCACTTAGAATAATGTAGTGCTGGAGGAGTCTAAAACGCCTAATTGCCTTGTCAGACTCTGAATGATTTCCTGGAATCTAATCTAAGGGACCTTAACATTAGTTAGACGTATGGAGAGATTTAAAGACTAGAGGTGTGAATGAAAACATGTTTGTGAGACTCCCCTTTGACATTTGGCAGCCACTGGATTCGTAGATATTGCCCCCGGAGGCCACGTAGGCATGCAGTTGCATACGTAAGGAGGGCTTATGGGCGAGGCGAGGAGACAAAAATGGACTTGCGATCTGTTTCTCTGCAAGCTGTATAGCATTGAATTAATGGAACTCGTATACAGAGTGGGCCAAAAGTAGGCTATCTACTCCATGTTAAAAACAAACTCTAAAATTTGCTAAAATGTATCAATTATTTGACTATGTATATAATTGACTATGTTATTCTGTGCCCATTTATGCAAATATATCAAATATTAATAAAAAGTCAATTTTAAATAAGGGAGGAACATTTAAATGCGAGTGGTGAGTGATCGCGAAGTGAGCAAAATCAGATGAGACCCTAAACGAGCAAGTCTCTACTTTGTTTTGATTTTAGGACTACATTAGTGCTACTGTCACAACAATATATACTATATAGCACTCTCAAACAAAACAATAGTACGAGAGCGTTGCTTAATTATTCCTCCAGTTAAGCTTATCCATAGTCCGGGGCCCTGTTTGCCGCCAAAAGTGGACATATCGCTGAATGAGTGCACTCTAATAATCGAGATAAATCGGCATGAATGTTAATGAAATTGGAATAGAAATGATAGGAATTGCAGCATGACATGTTAGACTAACCATACCAAGTATTTATTTCTCTTATATCTTTGAGTGATATTACACTGCGATCCGTTTTGTAACACTTCCTCAGAAATGCGTAGCACCATTGGAAAGCATTGAGATATTTAACATGGAGTAGGCAGACTACTTTCGGCCCACTCTGTATATAGATAAAATATAGATGACTGTAACCTGGGGAATTGACCTACAATGAATCCCCATTTGCGCTTCATACCTCAGTACAATAAATAATCCATTGTAAGCCTAAACCAACCTGATTGTATACTTAACCAAGATAAAGGCAACCAATCAATAATTCTTTCTTTGAGAAGGGCCAAAATAGCATACACAAATAGCCATTACAGTGGTTAATTCTTCGCATACCGGATTGAATGTTGATCAGCCTACACCAAAGGAATAAACAATGGAATAATCGCCGCATTTCAACGACATCTATTTTAAGAATAAAATCCCAACCGAGCCAGAAATATATCCAACTTGATGCTTCATCAGAACAGACGCCATTGCCACACAAACATGCACCTTATTCAACTGGCGTATCGATTCGGTTCTACACGGCATCACTTCTCATGAAGGATCTCTTGTTCTGCGAATAAGAATCAGCGAAACAATGCTTTGTTACCAGATGGTGGATGGTTTCCTTGGCAATGCATTGTTTCTCTGAATATCTCATTCCTTTGCAGATGAGGTTCCTGAGATATCGCAGTAAAACTACGCCGTGAGAGGCCCGATGTTCTGATATACATGCAGATTACCTCTGAATTTCTTTACAACGTGTGCTCAATCTAATTGCATATCAGCAATCCCTGTGAAATAGACAAAATCTACGGTTATGTAATTGTTGAATACAGCAAAAAGGCATATATTTATGAACTTCTCCATTTAAAAAAGCTGACTCTAAATACCGGTTGGGATCCATTTGATGAACCAGTGAGTTTCAACATTGTGAACACAAACAGTATGCTGTGATGTCCACTTGTTATGTCATCCCCAGTACTCGAACCTGTGTATATGTATTTGTCGTAGCGTTTCTATATTCAACATCACTATTGCATTGTATTGCATGGTCAGTATTCGAATTGTAGGCGCAACTCGTGGAATGCAGTAGCTGATTGAACATAGTGATATCGGTCGCATAACATGCGCCTCGATAGCCCTCAATAGTCACATGCTATGATACACTCTGTGATGCATATGCACTATATAAATGTAGCACACTATGGTCATAGTACGCATGATAACACACCACAGGTAGCTAGAATATTTTACTTGCATGTACAAGGCAGCAACAAAACTGCATTCTTCATTGTTCACATTCCTCCTTCCCAATCACTATATATTAATAAGCTATGCTATCTGCACCGGGGAGGCCTCATTCACCTGCTATCTCTCTATCTAACCCTGGCTACTTTTTTATCGCATCAGCACATTCCGGATACTCCCGAGTCATCGAAGAGTGACCTTCACCAACTGATCAAAGATGAAGAGTCACAGGAAGAGAAACAGAAAAGTACTATTCCCATGGCATCCTTCAATTTTATCAACTCTATTATTGGGTCAGGAATTATAGGTTAGTTCCTTTTGTGTTTCACCTCCATCTTCCCGTTCTTCCATCTCAGCATTTATATTTTTCGACATATCACTCTCTGAGTTCATCTTTACCTAGCTATAGTCCTCACATTTTTCATCCTATTTCATCTTATAATACCCCCAATGGGTTCGTCTTCGTTGACTTCCGTGACTTCCAACACCCTTATATAACCCTCTTTATAATCCTCTTTTTAGTGCATCACCCGGGGTGCTCTTCATATTCTTTGCCTCGCCCACCACTCAAAATTTAGATTCCAGCACACGAATTATCTATCGTTATTTACACTCTGAGCTCAATCAAATCTTGACTTCACAGTCTCTCGCTTTCTATTTGAACAGGGATGCCATACGCAATCAAGGAAGCTGGTTTTGGTCTTGGAATTTTGCTGGTTCTCATTGTCACCGTCTTCACTGGTAAGTAGGTCACTAAGGGGTCATATTCCGACTCTGATTGAATCCGCCGAGACTTAATGACTGTACATTACGGTGCAGTAAGATCAATTCTACGGCTTTCTTGCCATATAATCCTCTCACTCTCCTAACAATCTGCAACAGTCTTTGCAACCATTCTTCTCAGCGCGTTGCACTCCATTTGACCTCGTGGGTTGATCGAGGGCTCTACTCAAGTCTTATCATCGCACCAGCTAAGCTATGCCATTCGGTCGGAGACCCATCAGTGTGTTGTCATTCACCCCTCGCTCTACACCCCCCCCCTCTCCTCTCTCGGACATGGCAGCGTAGAATCAGTATTACACACTCTCACTCCGCCATAAGATTGCTCCATATTGCTCTCATGTATTGATCCCACGCCCCATTACTTGTACAATGAGTTATACAGCCCTAGCAATCCGCGTGAAGGACCCTTGATCCAATCCGCAGAATTAGCTTCAAATGGAACCGAGCCATTGGATGGGCATCAATGCTTTGCTTGTGTAACTTCCTCCATTATATTATCGAATGACGACATTGACGCATGGATGTTGTGTCAACGAACTTGCAAAACGTCACGTCAAATTAATTGCTAAGTCTACCTGCGATGTGACGGGAAATCTGATCAGCTCTGGCAATTCATGCTTCGTGTTTCGTCAGCAGAGCAATCTAATTGCAATTATCTTGTTTTTCAAATATTCGCACTCACTAGTCTCTGGTGACACGAGCATGGTGACATGAACACGCTTCATCTTGCAAATACGTCCTTGCTTGACGTCTCCACGTCACTCAGTCGTCACGACATCCGTCGGTGGATATGCTGTCTCGAAGGAGATAAGTCCACTTTGCATAAATCTTCAACGTGACTAGCTGGATTAGTGGGGTGATCAGGGCATCCAGATGAGATCATCTCGATGCCGACATGAAAGGGTTATAGCGTTGCTTGAGATGAGACCGCATATCATGAAGAGGATAACGGTGTGGGTGGTCTAGCGATGTTATCGCAATCAAATGTGTTGTGTAGATTTTGTGCACAGGCTACAGCACCATTGACAAATTGCAACACACCTGGGTGGTGGAGCTTATCCTATGAACACTGCCTAAGATAGATCTGTAATTATGAGACAGACACGAGGAACATCCAATTACACGCTATATATATGCAGTCATATCATGCTTCATTCATAGCCTGTATAGGTGTTGGGCCAATTGATCATTCATTTCACCTGTCTCTTTCAGATTACTCCTTAGTACTTCTCATTCACGGTGGTCAACTGTCGAACACAAACACATACCAGGTACACGTTGCACAATGATATAATCCTTGAGTGGGACTCTCAAAATGACCCAATTGATGCTGCCTTCCAGGATGTAATGCGAGCTGCCTTTGGACGACCTGGGTTCATAGTATTGACCATCGTCCAGTTCTTGTATCCTATGATAGGTCAGTGAAAGATATTGGTGGCCAATAGCTTTTAATTGTGGTCTATTTGCAGCAATGATAAGCTATAATGTCATCATTGGAGATACCATTACTAAAATCATCATCCGCATAGGAGGGCGTGAGTACACACAATCCAACCAATCAGCTTCTTCCATTTCAAATTTCAAACTCCCTACCAATCAGATATTGTATATTCAGCTTTGTAAATCTTCGAAGATTAAATTATTTTTATACTTTTTCATATATGTCTGATTTGCATAATAATTGCATCTCATTTGCAGCTGGTATCAAGTACACTATCATTGCGAGGCGAGAATTTGTGATCGCAGCCGTGACGCTGGTGGTCACGCTCCCACTCTCGCTCTACAAAAACGTCGCCAGGCTCAGCAAGGTATTTCACCTGCAACTACTACGACTATGGTATACATGTAGTAATGCACATCTAGCACTGCATTAATTTGGAAATTGGGATTATAGAAATTTAAAGTTTGGATGGTGATCACTTGGTTCATAAAGCTTACTCGCATGATCATGTTAACAGGTGTTATCTTAATTATCTAATTTTATTCAGGTCTCTCTGGCTTCTATAGTCTTCGTCATTTTCATCATTTGTGTGGTGATCGGAAGAGGTTTCTCAATGCCCGTGTAAGACACGCTTTGCTTTGATTTCTGTGGTGAAATGAGCTGTATCATCTGAAATGTACTTTAATTTTTCTGTTTTCTAAGTTCGATGTTGTGTTTCGCCTTACATGTTCGTGCAAATGCATTAGTCATGCAAACTTTAGAATTGAAAATTAACGTAAACTTATTTGTTAGGCTCTCATCATCATTATTTTCTTTTTCAATTATGAATGCGTGTATTCGGTTATTCAGCCTCTGTATGCATGAATATTCACTACGTTGTATTTTTTTCAGTTGCATTCTGTTTCCTTTCAGTTCGCCGCTCTTTCCATCGTCTTCATACTCAGCTTAATTGCATCGAGCATTGCGAGTGCTTGTAACAGATACAGTGCACTGTAAGATGATACAAATGTATAAGGTGGTCCTAATAAAAGTATACAAATTTAAGAACATTAAAATCAACTTCACTTCCATACACTTGTCTGTATTGATCACGATTGACTTTAATTTATAAGTGTTATATGGCCCATTAAAAAAAAAAAAAAAAAAAAAAAACAAAAAAACAAAAAAACAAAAACAAAAAAAAACAAACAGAAGCTAATGCTTTATACTTTCAGGCCGCCAACACCTGATGCTTGGAAGTTTGCCGATTCTGGGGTGACCACTGCTATTGGAATCCTCGCATTTGGTGATTATAACACACCTTAATTCACACCTGTAATCACACAGCCCCTTGCTCCCTTGCAGCCTTCATGTGCCACCACAATTCCTTTCTAATATATAATTCGCTGATTGAACCAACGGAGCAGAGGTGGGGCGTGGTCACCCACATCAGCATCCTGTTCTCCATGGCCTGCACCCTGGTGTTAGGAATCACGGGATACTCCACCTTCACTGGAGATGCACAAGGTAAAGTGTTACATAACAGCACAATGATATGCATTTACGTTTGCCTGCAGGGGATATCCTCGAAAATTATTGCCCCCAAGATGACGTCATGAACGTGGCTCGGTTTCTTTTTGCTGCTACAATTATGCTGACCTACCCTATAGAATGCTTCGTCACGCGAGAGGTTTGAATGATGTTAATATAGAGTCAAAGCTCGCTATTACGAACTCGGATATATGGAACTTTCGGCTATATAGAACTGTTTTGGGGATCCCCGCCGTAATACGATATTTGTGATATTGATCAATTAACTACTGAAGAGTGTTCTACTTTCGTCGTGGGTCAACCAATCAAATCGTTCAATTCCTATTTTCAAATGAACCAATAAGATTTGGTTGATTTCCAGGTCGTTGAGAATGCTGTATTTGCCTTCACACAGCCGCCTCCTCTATGGCGACACATCATGATTACACTCGTCATTGTCATCATCTCAGTCATTGTTTCCATGGCAACGGACTGTCTGGGAATTGTCCTTGAATTAAATGTGAGTACAAACAACACCAAAACAGTTACACTGTACGTCACTTACAGGGAGTGATGGCGGCTGCTCCGCTGGCCTACATCTTCCCAGCCGCCTGCGTTATGAAGCTGCAGAATGACCGCTTACTTTGCGTCAAGAACATTCCACGTCTTGTGATCGCTACGTTTGGCGTGGTCGTCGCGGTGGCTGGAGTGGCTGTGGTGGTGATGAGGATCGCAAATGGAGTCACTTGCAACCACGGCCAAGAGCCAGCGTACTGCTCTCATTGGCCTGAGTCAGCCCCCAACGCCAACGCGTCCAGCCTGTACACTTCCCCGGCTCCCCTTTAATCACCTCAGCAGAGCTTAGACATATAGGATATTTTTCCCTAGCTACTTCCGAACGGTCAATAATGTAATTGTGTATACCCCACCGCATTTGAAGAAGATTATAGCGCCTATAAATCTGTCTCCATCCTTTTACTTATAACACAAAATTGTATACCTCTAATATTCGCAACCCATCTGATTCAAATTATTACAGATGTTAATTATAACCAACAGAAATATAAATTATTTTTGTTTCTGGAAGAGCATTATTGCATTTATGTTATCTCGTAAATGTTGTCAGCTTTTATTATTGATTAAATCGAAAAACTGAGAATGGCAAAGAACTTTATTATGTTTTACTAACTTTACTTGATTGAATGTACTTACTGCTTCATGGTATAGGCGTGAGTAACTGTAATATTTATAGTTTTATCTTATTGTTAATTCTTTGCAACCACTCTTTTTTGCTCTCGTTTTCAGGTTTTAAAGCTGTTGTCTTCTCGTTGTGTTCATGTCGTACGTTACGTCTTTCTAATGCTGATGAATTGAGTATTAATTATATCCGATGTTAATTATGTAATTTATCTTCCTCGTGCACATTGCTTGATCATTGATTCAAGGCATTTAATTTCTTGGTCGCGTGCTCAAAATATTGAATGACTTCTGATCCATAATTCCTGCAGTTTATGCGTAACTAATAATTAGTATCGGGAGAGAGAAAAGAAATTCCCCTTTGAAACGACAGCACGCTGAAATGTATATTGTGAAGTAATGATATAATTATTCAAGTGAAGTCTGTGATTAATGAACGAACATGTTCTGATCTCATGTTTTAATTAGGCACACAGGTGAGCGGAAACAGAATCCCCTTGACCATTCCAACTGCTATCTTGACCAATGTACACAGTCTTCATGTTTTCTTCAAACATCTATATTTCGTCTGTTGAGCTTAGAGCAATTCAAAGTCTATTCATGAATTTATTTAGCTGATAGAAAGAATATAAAAGTAGTGTTAATTGCAAATCCTTTGCGCATGCGCGAGACGATGCATTATGGGATAATGGTTGCAACCACAACGACGAGAAACGCGATAAGTAAAATTTAAATAATAAAATGTCGCTCAATTCACTTGAAAGGTTGGCGAACAATGGTTCATCAACCGAAACATTAATTATGATTGCCTCATGGCCAAAAGATTGTTGTTTGCAGTTACACTGTTGTGCATTATATCGGAAACGATAGATCAATCGGAAAAATGGTCGGCATTGAACTACTCGATTCCTGTGGACGTCTCGCTAACGACGCTTCAACATTGTAATCAATTTCTCTAGTTCCTGACTAGACCAAAATGCACCGCGCTCAGCATTTGCGAAATCCTTCAAATGACAGGGTGAATGGGAATGTTTACCGGAAGTGTCGATGGAATGTCAATTTTCGGTTGTTATACCCGTGAAGGTGTACACATATTTTTGTGATTGAAAATGTTTTTAAAAATTCTGCCTATTTACGTTTCTTCTTCTCAAAAACTATCAAAATGTAGTGTATATCTGCATGTGGATGTTAATGCCTCATAAATTGTTGAAAGCATCAGTGTTTTTTCGTTTTTATTTTTCTTCATTTTGATAATTGAATGATAATGGCTAATTCCTGTAAAGGGAAAACAAAAGAAATGTAAAGACATGGTGAGATGGTGGAGGATCGCAGGAGTTATTGGAATGTTGCTAGAGTATCAAGTAAGCATGCGCACTCTCACACAATAGGGAATGATATTCTGTCTTTCTTTGCAGAATTGTTTTTCTTTTCTTTCTCCCTTTTCTTCTTTAGTCTCGTCTACTGCTTAAAGGGGTTATGGGCACAATGGACAAAATTCGTTCAAACGGAGAATCTACATCCGGGTGTGGTTGAGATTTCGCTCGTTCCCATCCTGTGAATATTTCAGAATGTACAATACTACCAAATATGCGTAATTGTGAAGAAAGCCGTGAAATTGCTGAAGGATTGACGCTTTTTAGGCGTGAAATCGGAGGGTGCACCATTCCGGCATACAGCATCCAAATTGCGACCCATCGCTGCATGTGTCTCGGTGATACGTAGAATGGCAACAGTCTGCATGCGGAAATTATCGTCGCATAGGCAGAGATGGTTCACACAAATACAGTCACATCGACACACGCGCTGTATAGTTGATATATTTATAAATACCTCTTTTTGTTTACCAATCTGAGTTCAAATTGCAAACATGCAATATAACTGAGCTGCGAAAGCTGGTGAACTGGTGAAACATGCATAATGATCATAGGTATGCGCGGGTATTGTGTCAGTTGGGCTGTCAACAGAAAGGTGGTCAATATGCCGTCACAAATCAAAGCTTGATATACAGTAAAACCTCGATGTGTCGAACACCCGTTCTTCGTATGTCTCCCTGTGTCGAAGTTTTTTCGAAGTCCCGACGATTCTCCTATACTTTACCATTAGCATTAACATCTGTCTCTCGAACGTACGTCTCATTCTCGAATTTATTCCTGTGTCGAAGTGTTTTCTGTGTCCCCGAGACATATTTTCGATCTATAGCTCGAAGTCCAAAAATTCTATAAACATATTTCTCAGTTTGGTTACTTCAAAGAGAGTGATAGGCACAGTTGCTTAAAAAGCATCAAAACATCCTCGCCCCACAAAGCAGTCGACAGCCTTTATCTCTCCTCTGTTTAAGCCGCGACCAAAGCGAGGCTGACTCCAAAGATCAACGGACCGTGGATCTCAACTAAGGCATTAAATTGTTGTTGGTGTGCTTGTGATGATCTTTAATGAATTGCCGACCAAAGACAGTTCACATTCAAAGCTAGAGTTAATTAAAGAAATCCAGCCTTAGATCTGTTATGAACTTTCTGGCACATTTAATATCAAAGCACGCAACAATAATATCAAAGATGTTTGTTTAGAGTGTTTTTGCGAGAAACAGTAAAAATCTAGTGACCAACAGTCATCAGCATCATTAGATCATCAGCATCGCTATGGCTACAAAACGCAAGCTGGACGTGAAGACACTTGAGACCTTTAGAGCTACGTAAACAACCTTCTGTGAAATTCTTCTTTCACCAAGACTTCCAATTAAGATAATTTCATCTTTTGGCATTACTTCTTTTATTAGTATTTGTTAATTACTGTTTCAATCACAAAATCATAGCCTCTCGCGGTTTATAAGTGCATAGCGCATATCGTCAATCAAAACGTCAGAACACGATTTGAAATCATAACGGTCATATCATAACGGCCTCGATCCCTTCGTCGAAGTATCCCTAAGTCGAAGTAATTGAGCTAACCCCACAAACTTCGACACATCGAGGTTTTACTGTAATTACCATGCAAAATGAATTTAGAATTTGAGCTTCCAAAAAAGCTTCAATCCTATTCTGGATATTTGTACCAATCCAGGAGTGATCTTGATGCAGTGATGTCATACGTGGTCATTAACATGAACAGTTCTTTGGGATTGATACGAGAATTGTGGACAAACAGATACCTAACAACGTGTCGATACCGCCATCGGCACTACTCTCTGTAATTCCAATCATCCACAAAGGGCCACAATACCCATGCTCATCAGATAAAGTAATTATACTCATTACGGAGGTCTTAAAATTAGGTTGACATGTGCATGCGTTGAGCGAGATCCTGACTTTTCGAATACGGTAAAAAAAAAAATTAAATCATGACATGATTGATGATGCATATTAACATAATTTACTAATTATTTGGTGTTTTAATTGCGATCTTTAACGGAGACAATAATAGATAACTCCCTTGGCTCTGCATGATCTTCAGATATACGATGCGTGAATGCATCAAAGAGATTCAAAGCACCATCAAAGCTTTTGTGATTTAACTGTGATCCTTAACTAAGACCAAAAGCATGAATGCAACCATCTCATGGCATTTGAGACGGAGACGAACTCCTGTGCCAGCTAATTACAATTGAATTCACTTGATGCCCCAATAAAGGCAGTGTATGTATAAAATCATGATGATTTTAACTTGACTTTGGGTTTGACTAAACACGAACAGCGTACATACTGTATAATGCACCCAATGAGTTTTACACGGTATTATAATTAAATGTCAAATGAATTATTGTACGATATCAAGCATGCATGTCTGTTGGGGTGGGTTTGGGTATGCGTCAGAGGTCCCGACCCGTAGACGAAATGCTTCTAACAAATGCATGTGTCACTCAGTCGAGGGAAATTTTCACGCCCTCAAGCTTTCACCCATGTTTGGCACTTGACAGGGTCTGTTTTCCACGACGAAAAACATTAAATAGTATGATACACCCCATAAAAGCATAATCGGCAGGCTTCTTACTGTCAGGGCGACAGTTACCCCTTATGCAGTGCTTCATTGGCATTTTTCAGTATTGTCAACATAGGTATAACGTGAAAAGAGCGAAAAGAAAACCGCATCTATCGAGCTAGACAGGTTAACTGATACTGATGATGCCATATTCGCGGGTTAAATGTCCCACCAAAACCGAGTCTGCTCTTTAATAATAATAATTTTATTCAGTCAAACAAAAAAGTGTAATAATGAGGTAGTGACAGAAGCGAAATCGCTCTAGCGCCACATCAAAGGAAAATACATGTAAATACGAAATGGGTAAATAAGAATATTGAGTCAAACACAGAAGGAGAGCGTCAAAAAAAAGAAAAGAAAAAGAAGTTTATATAATGGGAAAAAAATATTATAAGTATTTAGCTATTGAGATACTATGAATTGAGTTTTTGAATTTTTTCCATTGAATGTAAATCTAAAAGTAACAATGGCTGTTGAATATTATTATACAATTGAGCAAAGTTAAAACTTAGAGATTTTTTGTCCTAAAGATGTTAGGCAGAAGTGTACACTATCTTTATAATTTGATTGGCATCTTCTGTTCAGACGAATTTTCCAAAAAATTGAGGCGAAATCTTTGAGATACATGTACAGGAGTAGGCGGCATATGGTGAGCTAATTATTATGAGCTAATTTGAAAATAAATGTAGTGCTACGATAAATATACAAGTCGCGAAGATAAAAAAAAAAGAACATTGATAAAACAGTGGAACAGTGTGGGTTAGGAAGTGAGCATTGTTGATTAGGCGGAGAGCTTTTTCCTGTAAAATGAAGAGTCGATTAATATGTATGTTAGCAGATTTTCCCCAATATTGCTGTATGTAAGGTAAGGCAGTATGAGACTGTTGTAGAGCATAAGTAATGTCGATCTGTTTACTATTTTGGATAGTTTGCGAATGATACCTACTGATTTTGAGACTTTGTTACAGGTGTGAGTGATGTGCTCAGAGAAATTGAGCTTATCTATTTTTACCCTAAGAAAGTTTATGCATTTAATTGTGTCAATAATAGAACCATCAATAAACAAGGAAAGAGAAGAATCAATAACAGAATTATTATTAAAAAAAACATCCTCGAGTATGCTTTGGAAATAATGAGTAAAAGTCTATAGTCTTTCAAGTATTTTGTCTGGGCTAATTAGATCCGTATTAAATTCATCTTCCATTTCCTTAATATTTTTACCGGAGAGGAAAAATTTGTATCGTCGGCATACATTATAGGATTACATGGTTTTAGAGCATTCATAGATCGTGTATGCATATTTGGAATAACAATGAACCAAGCTAGAATACTCCCCTGCGGTACACCACATGTTATAGGAAGTAAAGATGAGACACTATTTTCACTGATTGTTTCCTATTACTGAGGTAGTTTCTTAATTGTACTAATGTACTAATTAATTCATTATGAAAATCTAGGATATTAAAATCTACTGTGTCCAAGACCAAGGCCTTTTTGAGATCCAGAAATAGGCCTATTGCATGTTATCGGGAATCTTAACTATATACTCTGCGCATGCGCGGGGTTTTACTTCCTGGTTATTGGCACTATATTACAGGGGTTTATCAATTTCAACCACCCGTATCGGAAAGGGGCCGGGGAAGAAACAAGTTAGAAAAAAATAAAAATCGATTGTTTCAGTTACACATAAACGAATAGGCTGAAAACTAAACTAAATTGAGCCTCGTCGAGCACTTAATTATTCCTCTCTGGCTTAAATCAGCGGAAAATGACACTACATCCGATATGGTGGCTGCATGAGGTATTAGTTAAATGGGTGATCTCCTTTTGTGTATATGTTCTATAATATATTTAGAAACAATCTCAATGTGAACCACTGCTGACAGCTAAAAAGGGAGAAGGTCAGAGGACAAGTAAACTCAGGAAATACAGTACTCTCCCTGCTGAAGATCACAAGTACATATTTATAGAATTCCCTGAAAGTTAGAAATATGCTCACTGCCATTTGAAGCAGATAGGAACAACGAATTTTTTTGAAAACAGCTTTGAAATCAAACGTAAAGTCGAATTTAGTTTTTAAAAGCTTAAAGAAACCAGACCAATTTTATTCAGATTAGACAGTAACTTTAATTTTATACACCTTTCTGACTTGAACTTTTGACACACCACACGGTCCAGGGTCAAACAACTGAATGCACGAACAAGATACGTGTACATAGTCAAATAAAATCAAGAAATAATGCGAGGTTCTAGAAATTTACAAAAACACCAAAATAATTTACTTAAATTATTACTTATTAAAATTACAAAAAATTGTCCAGGAAGAGTTTCTTCAGACCTTCACTGTCAACACTATAAGCTAAAAGAAAGTTACCCACACAAAACCAAACTTTAAAAGTGACCCTTAGATTCGTGTATCATTCATCACGGACAAAGAAAAACCATGCATCCTCTTCTACGGAATCGTGCTCAAATCACACACCAAACAAATTAAGACTCAACCACATAAGACTTTCTCTCCCGCGCACGCAGAGACACTGACACATTTACTCTACTCACAGGTCATCAATAGATTCCCGGCCAATGGCATCCAAATCACAGACGAACTCATCGGCTTCTTCAGTTTCCTCTTCTTCCTCAGAAACAACAGTGAATTCCTCGAGGAATTCAACAGTTGTGCAGACGTGGGCTTCGTTGCTGGTTTCGCTAAAGTAGACGCGGTCGACGAAGAAGCTGTCTTCCTTGGAGTAGTATTTCTCCCATGACTCCCGCAGATCCTTTGGGTCGGTCAAGGCAACTTCATACAACTCCTCACATAGTTGTCCTCGAAGCTTCTCTGCGGTGCGTACGTTGAGAAGGATCCTCAGGGACAGCTGACCCAATCCGTCGGGGCAGAGGCGGTTGATCTTGTCGTAGGCCAGGCGAAGGATGTGCATCTTGTCATCGCGAGAACACACCTGGATCCGTTTGGCATTCGGCTGGTCCTCTTCCGCTCCGCTCATGTGACGTTTGGTGCCTCGGGTTGCCATGGTAACAGCTGAAGGAGAGAGCATTCAAACGCAGAAAGAGATCGACTCACCGTTTGACAGGTTGACAGAAGATATTGGTAATCGGATTTGTATCTTGTATAGTTGAATCCAGCGGACTTCAGCTGTCCGAATTCCCTAACCGCACTGGCTGATGAGCACAGCGGAGTTTCCGGGACTTGTTTTCAAAAGCAATCTGAATAATTAAATCAGGAATCAAAACGACAACACGGCAGGTAGGAAATCAAAAAACTTTTTGCAGAGAATGAATTTGGCGCCGAAAGGCAGCGCTTTTTAAAGGCACTGGCCTATCACGTGATCGAAAGCGTCACGTGATGAAGTTTAAAGCTCTCTGATTGGCTGGATAAAGTTAACCGCAAAGCCTGTTTCACGTCATTTGCATCTTTAATAAGCGTGATATATTTTATATAACATTTAAAGCCAAAATGATGTGATGAACTCCATGCTACCTGTCATTTGGAGAAATACAGGCATACACAACATGACAATAGATTTGGCGCAAGAAATAGTCTACCAGTAATGTTTTAAGCGTTGATAAGTTGATAACCTCGTTGGGGGGGGGGGGATTATTTGAGTTTTTATTACTCGTACACATTCACTTGTCATTATTGTAATCCCAACTGTAACTAGATGGGCTGTTGGACTTAAGAAATGTTCGACAATGTGGCGATCCGAGCTTGATGTCATGTTCAAAACATTTTATCAATACCTAAGA
Source organism: Capitella teleta (assembly GCA_000328365.1). NCBI lineage: Eukaryota > Metazoa > Annelida > Polychaeta > Capitellidae > Capitella > Capitella teleta. The sequence continues at coordinate 225,492 of KB299568.1, forward strand.
AATATTGATCGAATACCTCTGATGACGGGGAAGCAGTTTCAGTCGCAACTAGTATAATATTTCAGGGAAAATAATATGTAACATGTTATATATACTTCCGGACTCTCCAGGATTCTTCTGCTCGTAGATGAATTTAACGTTAATGGATTGTAATGCATGTCATGATTTCCAGTTATTAACTACGGTATCTGTATCGTGCGAGAAAAGTAATGGGATCTTTCATTGGTTATTGATCTCTGTTTAGCTGATTAGCTTAAGAATATATGTCTATACACTCATTGCTGCTTGGCGGTGTAGACTTATTAGTTATTAGATCAGAGGGATTGACGGTGAAGTACTTGCAAACATTGTTGGTCTCGTGCAATGAGATCATCTCGCATTCTGTCAGTTTCATGGCTGAAGTTTGTTTATTTCTTTTAATACATTTGTTGGACGCCTTTTTTCTTCTAATGTCTCTTAAATGAACACTAGGCCAAACGGTTCTGCACCATTGTATTATAATGATATACATATTGGAATTTTGGATATACAATTTGGAATTTTATGGATATTTATTTGAGAAACATGGTTAATAATTATGATTCCAAGCATTTTATTTTGCCCGTGAGGTGTTGTCTCAAGGTCAGTTTTCCATTGTGAAAAGGTGAAAAATGTGAGTTTTCCATTGTGAATTTGTAATGCCTAAGTCTGATTCAGTACTTGTCCAGTCCAAAGGTAGCCTATCCATTTATCCGATGTGAATCAACTTGCACTTTGTAGGGTGAAAACGGAGTAGCTTTGCATCCGTTCAGTTGTCCAGAATTTTTAAATCCCTCAACCTCGGATATGTTTTAAGTCCAACACAAATTAAAAGGTTGTCTATAGAGTCCAAATAGAGGCTTCCGAACAGGTATGTTTGTGACACCTTTGTGTAAAAAAAAAATAATAATAATTATAGAATTGAAACTAAAGCATACACGGCAAGGACGAGAGAAGAGAAGTTAATTGTTAGCACTAACCGTTAACTTATATAATACTAACCAGTTAACTGGTTAATATAAGTTAATTTGATATTATTAGAAATGTATTGTTATAGTTTTACATTAGGAGATTTCACAAACTCTAGATATTTAACATATATATATATTATAGTAATAATGATTGGGAATGGATTATAATTATGGAAGGAAGTTCAACGAATCAACTAACTTAAATTTAGTGGAAAACAATTTTCATATACAGTCAGACCCCGTTAATCCGCCCTCCCCCGTTCCCAAGGAAACTGACGGATTAACGAAAAGGGCGGATTACATTTCAGACCACAAATTGATGAAAATTGTGTGTCATTCTAAAACCCCCAAAACCCATGTAATGCATTAACGTAGTGGCATATACCATTAGGAAGGAAGCTAGAGGTTAAAAAAAAATCTCACAAACGATCACATGAGGCCAATTAAAGATTTTTATTTTTTGAAAAGTTCAGTGATGGTTGTCTGCTAACGGCATTATTCAATCTGCTTGTGATGATCCGTTCCATCGCGCCCAATTTGTGTAGCTCATCTCTATTTTCTTGCTTCGCTACCTCCGACTCCTCAAATCTCCCAAAATATAGCATTAATGCGCGTGCGTGCTGCCTCGCTTCCCCCGCCAAGACTTCCTTCGCGGGCTCAGACCCACTCGCTTCTCCACTCGATTTATCTCCACTCACAACTTCGTCATCTCGTTCGTTCCGCTTCTGAACATCGCTTGACCCAGCAACCAATTAAATTAAAGACTGAACAGCATTTTCGCCTGCGATTTTAACGCTTAACAAGTTAATTAAACAACGCGAATCGCCGTTAAACAAACGGGGAGGCGCCAGTTGTTGTTAAACTGACCCGACTTCAAAGAAATCGCCGACAATTGATATGTCTTGGCTGATGTTTGTTTTCGACACGCTATTTGGGAGGCGGATTACATGTGTTATTTACAATGGTAAAGTGTAGATTTGTTCCCAAGAATCGTGGTCGGAGGCGGATTAACGAAAACATGACACAATTAACATTACAAACGATTCGTCCCTGAGATTTTTGGCCGGATTACGAAAAGGACGGATTACATGACGACGGATTAACGGGGTCTGACTGTAATTAACTGTTAAACTTGTCTATTCTTGATTACTTAAAACTATTTTAACTCTCATCGCTCATACACGATCTGCACATACATACACTGAGCACATATACACTATACAGACTGAAATGATCTTATCTGCGCCAGTTCGGTTTTCGTCAAAGGGCGACCAGCCACTCTCCAGCTCCTGTGCGTCCCCGGCCACTAGGTGTCATGGTCAGGAACCGACAGATCGGATGAATACTACCACGGCTTTCAAATGGCGCTCTGCATACTTCCACTTCAGCGTCTCTAACCAAGCTACCCTCATCTCCGAGTACATCCGAGCTAGAGTGGATCAATAGCTTCTTAGTGAAATCTCGATGAATCGAACATTCGTGGCTCTCCCGGTGTCGAAGTAGTTTCGAAGTCTCGACGAATAGCATGCATACCCACCCGTACATTCGAATTCACCCGTGTATTGAAGTGCTTTCTGCGTCTCCGAAGACATATTTATAGTATTATATTATCGAACTGTTGCCCGAAGTCTTACTATTCGATGAGCAAATTTCTCAGTTTTGTGACTTCAAAAGAGAGTTTTGAACAAATGAATAGTTAGCATGTGTCAATTCATTGGCTCTTTGTTTACCTAGCAGCAAAACATTCAAACCCGCACAAAGAGGTCGGTAGTTTTTATAACTCCTTACTTTGTTGTCAGCCGCGATCAGAGCGTGGCATCTTCTTTAAAGCAATGGATCTCTTGTCATTCAATTAAAAAGCATTGTTGAGGGTGTGCGCTGTGATGCTCTTTGATAAATGACCGACACAAGATAGTATATATCGGAAGTCAGAGTTAATTACAGCAACCCAACCTTAGATCTATTGTGGGTTTTATGGTAGCTTTAATATTAGATCAAAGAATGATTATACAATATTATAGAATACAAGGTTTAATAGTCAAAAAATGCACGAAAAAAAATAAAAATAAATAAAGACAGTATAAAATTGAGTTAGTCACTTTCAGCAAAACAATGTCACCAAACTGTAAATAAACATTAATTGAAGCCAGTCACTTAAAACTAAAAATTTCTACTAAATTTCGGAAATTCCTATTGCACATGTAAAATCACAAATGTTAACAATTGAAGTGAAGTAGGCGAAGCAAGGCATTTTATACTTTTATTTACACATGCTGTTGTTTTAATAATTTATCACTTCTTTGTTGTTTTAATAATTTATTACTTCTTCAAAATGACGATCTCTCGTTTATCTTCTGTTTTCTCAACGTATCTCCCTTTGGAAAAAAAAATAAAAATAAAAAATGGATGTGAATACCATGATAAATCTTAAACTTAGATCTCACCCAAACTATCTCGATGAATGTTGGATTTCCTGCAGCAACAGCACCACACGCATGCGCCGATCACCGAGAGAAAAGCCAGGACAGAAATGGCCGCAATGCATAGCATCACCCATGATATGCTGAAACCGAAACAGTGTAACCATTGGTGGCAAATAAATAATTATTGAAATTAGCAATGAGCCACCATCCTGAGTCCGTGCTGCCGTTACCGAACACTCAGCTACGGTTTGAGCACTCCATCAAATTACAACATCCGAAATAACCAAGTATTTCTCACCAAACTGATTGATTCATCAATGGCAGCTTCAGCGTAAAAATATAGTCTGCACATTCTGCCAGACATCCGTCACTTTTGCACGTACAAATGTCACCATGAAATTCGAGATCAGTTAATCCAGGGACCCATGTCAACTGAGCTTGGCCCAGTTGCATCAGATCTGTGCTGCTCGCCTCGGCCGCTTGACAGCCTTCGGTTGTCCGTGAAATCGAACAGCTTCTTACTGTGGCTGAGATCGACAGTTTTCCTGGAAACATGATACATGTTCATGCAAAATCGCAAAGCAATACCAATAATAGTTTTTGTCTCTCACCGTGGAGGCTACTGGCGGTGATATTGCCATGGAAACGCTGGCATGAATCGAGGCAGGACAACCGGTGTGTTGCATCGTCCGGGTTTTGACACTTGGAGTCTGTTTGATCCGCGAATAGGGGTTGGAGAAAGGGGTTCGACTGATGGAGATGGAGGTCAGCACAGAAGAGGCAGTCGAGCGCACAACCTGGGAGCAGATGTGAAATGAGCAAATAAAGACGGAGATACAATCACAGGAACGGGGCTTCTGCTTACCCCAATCAACACAGGTTATGATTCCAATCAGGATGAGAGGATGAGCCACGCCCATGTTTGGGTCGCAGGTGAGCCTCACGCACACGTCCTCATCGTCTGCTGCGATGTGTGTTCTGCATGCAGTGCGCATCATAGCACAATGTGTACATCGGTGCTCAGCCATTGGTGCCTGATTCGTGGGGCTACTCATGGCTGACCATAAGTTCATAACGCACTTATGTCCCTATATGCAGAATGGGCCAAAAGTAGTCTATCTACTCCATGTTGAAAACAAAAACAAATAAATTAGCTAAAATTGACCAGCTGTTCCGAAAAATAACTACCTGATATGCATTGACTAACTTATTCTGCGTCCATTTAATGCAAAGATATCGAATAAAAAGTCAAATTTTAATAAGGGAGGAACATTTAAATGCAAGTGGTGTGTGCTCGCGGAAAGAGCTAAATTTACATAAGCCCATGTACGAGCATCATGGAATGTCATTTGTTGCATGGCGCTTCAATACAAACTGTTCGCTTTGTTTTGATTTAAAGAAATAATCATTAGTGTTACAATAAAAACAAAAGCACTCTCAAGGAAAACAATAGTACCGGAGGGCAGCCATATTCATGCGTACAATGCAACCTGTCCATTGTCCGGGGCCCTGTTTACCGTAAAGAAAGAGAAAAAAAACCACCGAACGCTGGGTGCATTCGATTCGTTAAGATAAATCGGCATCAATTTCGGTGAAATTGGAACAGAAATGATAGAAATACAACATGTTAGACTAACCACCCCAGGTATATTTTTCTCTTATCTTTGCGTTTTTTTTGGTTTTTTTTACACTGCGATCTGTTTTGTAACACTTTCTCGGTGATCGGGATTTTACGGCTCCACCCAACCCATTCGGGTGATACGGGCGCCAGAGCAGAAGACCCGGGACCGGGGTTTCCCCCTAGTCTTATCGATAAATCTCAAGGGTTTTTTATCCTGCATACCACCATAGACAGTAATATACAGCGCCAGGCCTTGTTACGCAGTTGGGCAGCACTGCAGAGTCACTGAAGAATCACAATTGTAATTCACAATGATAACGCCCGTGGCTG
>KB299568.1:230904-250520 GCA_000328365.1 Capitella teleta
TCTGATTCAATGACGGCACACCCCCTGGTTACACGTCGTAGCAACGAGAGTGTGAAACGGACCCATTATCACTCTCATGGCTGTTGTTCGGGATTGTGGCAACTGATGAAGTGCATATACGAATCATAATTTTTACTGGTGTACAGGTCGTTCAAACGCAGGTCTCATTGCATGGATCAGCCAGCTTATCTTCCTCTCACGACGCGTCAGTGACTCAATGAGTCAGCCACAGAGTCAGACTGAGATTGAGAGTCACGCACACATATATACATGATATACTAGCAGGGCTCAAAATAAGACTCAACTAATGGCGAGTAAAAAAAACTCACTGGCGAGTAAAAATACCAAGAATGATCGCCAGATGGCGAGTAAAATTTAGCTCTCCAAATAAAATGTAAATAAAATCTCAATTCCTCGTGGCACTGCAGCGTTCGATGCAGCAGCAGTTATCGGATCATCTATCTTCACGACACACGCCGGGGTCAAACAAGGGGGGTGGGAGGGGGGGGCACAGACTGTCCGCTCTTAACCTTTTTCATCGACGAGACCGTACGTGCTTTGAGAAGCTGTGGAGAGGACGGGTGGTTGAAAGAAATCAGCTGCCTGCGCTTCTGGATGATACAGCGGTTGTCGCTACAAGTGAAGGATCCATGGAGAAAAAGCTTCCATCATCCCCTCACTGACACGACATTTCATTTGGAATCGGAAGTTGATCCCAACTCATGCTCCAATATGTAAGTTGACACGGTTTAGTTAACACGCTCGAGATAACCATTTTTTTCTAATTCTTTTGAAGATTCCCGCAATACAGCGTCAACAAGTCTGTGCGTTCTCCTTTGTAATTTTCATTTGTTGGCTGTGTTGGCTCACCTAATTCAGAGTGGACACGTGGCTATTACAACATGCTAGCATAACCTAGTAGAGGGAAACACATTTTTTTAGTGATAGTACTGAATGCTTTTGACGCATTACTAATTAGATAAAGGTGCGCTATATGACAGCTAGTGCATAGTCACATACGATTGACATGCATTAAAATTGGCTGAGAAAGTGACATAGAATGTATAAAGAACCTACATGCTTCACTAAACTTTATTCTCATTAAGAAGTGCCAATAAATTCATAATATAAAAGTATAATTAAAGTGTCTTCTTTCAATCTTGTAGACTCGTTCAATTGGAACTCGACCAAGCTGGAATTGCCTGAGAAGCATGTAGCATTCATATTGAAAAGCGAGAAAAAAAGTCCCAAGAAGAAGAATCAAGTTTCGCTGTGTGAATTAGAAAGATTGAAAGGTAGAGTGAAGGTATACCGGTTTGCCTAGCACTCCAACATTGTCTTACGTTCGTAATTTCTCAATTACAACCTAAAGTTTATTTTACTTTGAAGTTGAATTATTTTTTAGCTGCATCAGTCTGTTTGTGGGAGATGGTTTGTTTTCGGCTCACCATAATTTAAGGAAAATTATAAATTATAAATTTTCCTTATGTTATTTCTTATCTTCACTTTGACATCACTTTATGTTCTGGATTTGCTTGTCACTAGCCTACAGAGTTTTGTGTTTTGCAGATCCTGTTATTTTTATCAGGGTGTTCCTCACAACATTGTGTAGGTAAACGTGATCAATATCTGTTGGCTAATTTTAAATGAAGAAATAATTAAATTAAGGGCTTCAAAAACCTCGAGAGGGTAGGACTATACATACACCCTGTGTAGGAAATGTCTTTTATCATTATCATTTATGAATTCAAGAAATTGAAATGGTGAATACATTCTTGATTAATTGAGATTCTATCACGGCTGTCTTTTCTCAGTTCAACATGTGTCAACCAACTTTATTCCATTATCCGTCATTATCCCAGTAAACTCTGCAACACTCAATGAGAAATTGCATAGGGGATCAGCAAATGTACAAGTGCAGCCTCATGTTTGATGCAAAGTCGATTCTGGAGCATCTCGATTGGGACACACATCGAATGGAAATGCTTGGATTTGTGGATGACGTCAAATAAATTGTTTTTATGTAGGTGTTTTATTATGTTAATTTAATATCATTAGTATTTTTAACCAGGCCCACTGTGCTAGCTTTCATCTGTTACTGACATTGTATTACTGTTATCAATCGTGTTCCTTTGATTGATATTTTATAGTGTTTGCATTATTATTATATTATTACTGTATTTCTTGTTCATTGATTGAGTTCATGATCATATATTGAATCATATATTATATAATTTTGAGCTTTGTGAAGATACCCAGTAAGAGGACTTTTATGGGTTAAATGTAAATACAAATAATTATTAAACACTTCCGTATCGTTTTTTTTTGTTTTTTTTTTGTTTTGTAATATATTCTGCAAGGAACCACCTATAAAAATAATATTAAATCATTATTCTCTGGTTAAACCGATATAAACATGTGTTTTTATTACAACTTTGACAGTTTCGTACGTTATGGTCGCTGAATGCGTTATGCCGATGTGTGCGTTATGATTACCAAGTGCGTTATGCTTGTAGCATCTACTGCAAATTTTCGTGCTTCGTGCTCGTTTGCAGAGCTCCTAAGAGTGTAACGCGCAATGGCGGAATGCACCGTACCTGTGAGCAATCTAGGTAGCAGTGGAAATAATTGAGCGCTGATATGAATGACTCCTAATGAAAACATAACGCTCCTATTCAGAACGCACCTCCCGAAACGAACAACGTTATGAACGTATCGATTTTAGTGGCGCATTTTAAGCCGACACTTTTGTTGAGCTTTCTAAATAGGTCAGACAGATGAGATAACCATCTGCTGAGCTGCGAAGCACACGAAGTGTACGAACTATAACCAGGGATAACACCTCTTGACACAATGGAAATACACCGTTGTGTAACAGTCGTAGTCCTCTGGATGTTATATTGTATTGGAAATCTGAATGGAGCCACATATAGTTGGGGATCAAGTGAGTTACATTTCAGCCACAAACTCATCTTACAATCAGAGTTCTCAGGGCATCGCGACGACGTTTGGCTTTGTTCAATTGTCAGGCTCCAGGGCCAAGATATGTATCGATACTGATAATTATTAGATACACATAGATGTGTCTGTTGGCCTGTTAAACCAGCTGGTGACTTTATAACGTATAGGCCTATATAGGCTTATGTCATGCCATATCATTGTATCGATATAAGGTTATAAATGCATGGGAATGATGACTCGTCATCATTCGGATATTAATTCAGACTTTCAGAGTATGATAAAATATCTGGAAGTGAAATATTTACTCTCCGACGCCCCGATCGAAAGGCGTCATGATTATCATGTTACATAATCAAACGTAATGATTTACGAGGGCTCTCTCTGCTGCTGAAATACGTATACGCAACGATATATAATGAAGGCTGGGTTTTGTACACTGGGTGTTTTGGTGGATCTACGTATTATCTGTGATCTATTTGCAGTGAGATCACTACACCTCATCTTCTAATGGGCATCACACATAGTCGTTTGCACCTGCGTCGATGCATTACGTAATTATTATGATCAATCAGGCTGAAATACGGCTTTTGCGACTGTTTATCAGCCCCTATATACTTTACAAAGCCTACTAGTAAGAGAGTGTATAACAGCTCCCGCATAACACTGCGTTGAAATATCCGAAATTGAGACTACATGTATTATTAGTATCGCGTGCCATCCTTAATATATACAATCAGCTAACCCTATAAACATATAATTATTAATTACCCATTAACTGCACCGTTAAAAGTGTTGATCAAATCAGGGTTGATACATTAAATCGCTTTCAGCTATCCGCTGGGAAATACATCGAATACTCATGCATAAGATATAGCTATGTCTGAGCATATTATGGTAACCAACACGCGCAATGACAAATCCCAGCCTACACATTAGAGTGGGCGTACAGCGTTTATATGTGAGGGACAATTGATGTCAGTGTTACGTCATAACATAATCTCCATGACAACCTCCAAAACTACCCACCTAATGGCCATGGTTGCCTCAGAAGCCCAGTCCTACATATTATCACATAATTATTACAACGTCATTCAATCGTTGCATGGTCTGCATGGACAACATGTATGAATACTCTACTCGAGATAAGCACAGGCAAGTTCTGCCTTTGTCCACTCGCTCGGTTGGTGGCAATAATCGTAAATAAAATCCGGCCTGACCACGTGCTCGCAGTGACGCGCAACGAAACCACCCCCCCCCCCCCCTTTCTCACCTGCCCTTGCGAAAATAACGCTATCCCCAAAGTGGTTCCAATTACAATCTACAACATTTGTCTGTTTACAATTCATTCACGTGAATCTGTCTTCGCGCAGCCGGGCAACAGGTGGACTTACAAGTGTTGAATTCACGACGTAATTACAGCCAGTGGCTGCGTACGGTGATGTTTTGGTTATAGAGCGTGAGCTCAATCAACGCGGAAATATGGTTGTAATATAGTGTTTGATGATTTCAACGAGGAAAACAGTTGTTCTTCAGCGCGCGAATAAAAGATTAGTTACTCGAGAATATAATCGTTGTTTTCAAGGACACTGCAAATGTTAAGGAAATAATATCTTCCAGATTTTAATCGCAGATCTGTAACCTATCACCCCCTTTCTTAGATGCATTTCCCCCGCGCGTTTCAACCACATATCTAGATTATAAATTATAGAAATATTATTTCTTAATTATCGCAACATATTCTAGCATTATTTATTACCTAACATATGCAGATTTATCATTTTTTCTGAGTATCTGACGAAGTTTGTCCAATGTACAGACAGACAGTACAGATTTATATCACCCTGGATATAATAATGCTCAGGTGCCAGCTCCCAAATCGCATCCCCCGAAGTATCACAATTTCCTCTGAGAAACATTCACGTCATATAATTATAAACACTATTTTTCGTGAAAATAATGGTGAATTATATACATTACGCACTGAACTACTATTACACGCTATACAATTATGTTTGTGAATATTATAGGCTCGACGATGAATATTAATATTTCTTATTCTAATTATGATAATTAATGCGTCCACGGTGTCACATGTAATTATTATTCGCCAATGCACAACACAATGCCTGGATTCGTCTCCTTGAAGTTGACTTTGAGTAAACATCAAAAGGTGTTTAACGTCCGAACTCACCATTACAGGGAAGACGATGAAAGGCCCCCACCAGCCCTGAAAGGGCGTATTCCACCAAAGTGTCGCTCACTTTCACACATTACGATATTCATGAATACTGAATCAAGCAGAAGTTGATCAAAGAAATGAAGTTTATCCATTGTCGGCGTTTCGCTAATGTTTCCCTTTCATTTACATAATGGCTTTATTCGGTTTCTCAATCCAATGTCACGCTACTTGTAAACTTCTTCGCCGAAATAGTAAACTCGGTAAATTATACCAAGCGCGTGTTTTATACGGTGTTTACGGTAAATTTAATCAAAATCAGACTTGAACCTTTAATATCCGACGATATATAGCTAGTAACATCATCGAGTCAACTAAATATCATAACGTAACTTCTCTTGCACAGGTTCCACCGAAGAATATTGCGATCACGACACATTCGACGCATCATGCAACACGGGGGAAACCATTATCATAGGCGGCGCCGAGTACGGACACATGGCCGAAGGGAAATGCATCCAAGTTGACCTCGGAGTGTTCGGTTGCAAAGCGGACGTTTCGTCAATCCTCAGTGCCGAATGTTCTGGAAAACAGAGCTGTTCTCTGAACGTCGACGATGAGGCTTTGAGGAACACGAAACCCTGCAGTGTTGGCATCCTGGTTTACCTGAAAGCAACATATTTCTGTGTGAAAGGTAAGGCAACACTCGCTTTGTGTATACTCTCTGTACTCAAGCATCTCCTTCCAGCCACTCAAGACAGCCAACCCTGCAGCAGTCGGACAGCCTCACGGAATCCCCAGTTTCTTCCTAGTTCGCTAGCCCAGCAGGCTTTGTGCCCTGCCTCCACTGGTCTGTTTGACCAGGAGTTCCCTCTGACTGCCAGCCCTGGTCAGCATCTCTCCTTCACTTTGATTGACCTCTCCGTCTTGGACCCGATGACCGAATCGCCGACAAGATATGACATCCAGGAATTGGGGTACATTTTAGATACGGGATCTGAGAAGGTATTCCCGGTTATGCAGAGCGGGAGGGAGGAGGTGGAGTTGGAGAATAGTCAGACGAACACGGTTTCCGTAGCGCTGTCTTCGCAAATTAACACACCTTTCATCATAGAATATAAAGGTAATTTATTGTATTAGTATAAATAATGAGATACTGATGGACTATTCTGAATCTTGCAGCTGAAGGTTGTGCAGATCTGCAGCTGTCTTCCGATGTCTGGGTTACCAGGGAGAGCGATGGTGCGATTGTAGGATGTCATGATACACCACAGACTTGGAACCTGCAGTGCATTCACTCGCATTGGGCTGGTGTTATCGGCAACTGCTCACTGCGTAAGTATTCTTGAACATTTCTGAAGGATATTAATTATTAATTAATTAATTGAAATATATGATCTGACATATGTAGGCCCTACACAAAAGTTGCTTCATTCAATATATCTTACCTTCACAGCACCAGAGCCGAAGCCAGTTGTCATGCAATCTTCAGACTACAAACTTCCTCTTCCAAAAGGTATTAAATTGATTGTTAGATATATAAACCTGATACAGAAAAATCCCCACAGATATCATCATCGTTATCATTGCTTGTGCAACTTTCTTCCTGGCAGTGGTCACCATTACACTCGGATATGTTTGCTTGAAATGGTTGGTTATAATCAATTCATTAATTAATGAAAAATAATAATTGTTTTCCTGTTGTTTCAGGCCTAAGGAAGTGAAGAGACAGCAACCGACAACGTTACGTTATGGCAACGTTCGCCACACTCGCGTCCCCAGCACAAGCGAGACGTATCTCAGTGAAACGTATTTGACCCCGCAATACACCCCTGAAGACCCTCGCACTGGCGAATACCAGCCGATCTGGTCGAAACCGCTGCCTACTCCACCAGGGCTCGAAAGATCAAACAGCCAAGCGACAACCGAGCCAATTCGCTCCCCATGCGTGCCACCGAAGCGGAATAACGAAGACGTATACAACGCTAGTCTAGCATCGGAGGATTACATCGATAGGAGGAAAAATTTCGTGTTGGATAAAGATTTAGTCCAGCAACATAGTAACATCAACCATGTCTAACACTGTGAACTGCAAAGTTTTTAATATACTGTTTTGCTCAAATGTGGTATCTAATGCCAATGTTGTTATATTTGTCCTATGCAGAGTATATCGAGAGTATTTTGGTCGTTGTATCGATCTGTTCAGTGCAAAGTTGCACTGAGCCGGTTTTTTTTTTTTTTTTTTTTTTTTTAATGTTTAATACCAGTGCTGGAAACTTTGTTGGAAGTTTCTGGGTCAATTTTGGACTTCTACGTTGCTGTTTGACGGTCTGTTTTGGTCATCATTGTTCTACTTTGTGCTCTGAATGTTGTCCTGATAAGCGTCGGTTATGTTTCAATAAGCCCCCATAACAGTGCAATGGGTTCAAACTTCATGACTGATGTGACTACGTCTTTAATGGTGTACTTATAATGTACGACAACAGTGTGTGTTATTAGGATAGCTTTTAGTTATCTAGTTTATTTTCTGAGCTTTTCGTGTACAAATACCTGCATGAAGTTTGCTTGCTCCATCTATGCGCTTCCAATTGAACTATTATTATACAATCACTATGATATATGTTTATTGTAAGTATATATGCTACCATGAATGTCTTGTATTCCATACATATCTATTACAAAGTAGTATGAGATTACACGTGAATAATGTTTTATAAACCTAGTCTGTTTAATTCATATTTTTATATCTGAAGTAGATATATATCTTCTTTCTTTTATTAATAATCTTGTGAAGCATATATTCATATTATGGCTAATTTTATAGCTGCATATCATGAGAATCTCGAGCTCTTTCACTCTCAGTATTTTTTTTTTTTCACGACTTGTCAAATCCTGCTGTGCGTATGATGTAATTGTAACCTTACCCAATCAATGATAAACTTTATAAAGTTGGCCTAAACTCGTCAAAAGGGATTTTCTTTTGAGAGGATTTCATTTCACGGTTTGCATTGTCCAAAATGTCAGCAGATCTTATGGGATGAGTGGATATTGTTTTGTGAATAAAGAATAAAATCCTCTCCGCGTGAAATCGTTTACATTTCGAGATCACCCGGCTAAGACCCCACACCACCTGGCCCTTACTTAGCGCCGCCTTCAAACATCGCATAATCCGATGTGTTATTCACCCCACACCGTAACGCAGCAGGATGATCCAAATGCAAAAGACGCATGAGTGCTGCTGTCGTCAAATCATAACGCACCTCGCTTCTCATTGGTCCACGCTTAGGCTTTTTCTGCGCTACAAATAGAATGGAGAGACTCTCCTGCGCGTCAGTTCGGATGAAGTGAACTACAATATAGGAGTCTAAAGGGCTTTATCAGATATGGATTTGAGATTACTATTAGCGTGCTTTGTGAGTGCTCTTCACTTGATTACTGCTCAAGTGTTTAAGTGGGGGAGAAGTGAGTGTCATTTATATTTGTTTCAGTGATATTATCAGCACATTCGCGTTCACTCTCGTTTGCTTCACATTTTGTAAAAATATAAGTTATTAAAATATACTCTGATTTTCTGGATTGCATCGAACTTTCAAACATTCTAATATTTGTTTATTGTTTTTCTTTTCCTTCTGCGTCTATAACTTAATTATTTAACCTATAGGTGTATAGGCCTAGTATTTTAGGCTTTTATCCATTATTATCAATTCATAGCTGGAAAAAAAAATATATTTATACTCAAGCTAGTATTCGTGGAGATTTAACATCATGGGATTATCTGATTAATTCCAATTCCCAACCCCTTCATCCTCTGCTTAATCTGCTCTGTATAATTGCGCCATGCAACAAACCCTTGAGTTGCTTGTCCTTTAGCTTCATCGTTATACGGTTGCCTTCCTAACTTGTTCTAAGTATTTGCTTGCCTTCTTTGCATCTACTACGCAGACTTTACCTGCATTTTTTTTTTTTTTTTTTTTTTTTTTTTTTTGCTGATACCTGTAATACCTCACCCCTGGGGCAGAAACAAGTCAATTGCTCTCACACAAACTACAATGAAGTTAGAAATTTTATTGCGGAATAATGTAATGCTGCTTGTTGTAAACAAGTATAGAAAGTATAGTAAGAAAGTATAGAAAGTGTAAACAAGTTTAGACCGCAAAATCAAATCACATGCACGTAGTCGCGAAAATGAGAAAAGCACTTCTTTGAACGAAGCAATTAAGATGGCTCCATTCAACTGAGTAGAATCACCCCGGGGAGTTTTCTTCTGAGGGCCCCACCCCTTCCTCTTCGCACCTTTAATCTCTCCCCTTCCTGTCCATCTGTTTCCGATGGTCAAGTTAATGTTCACTTTCTTTACAATACTTCAAAGCAGCTGTGGTCTCGCGATCTCCTTTATTATCTTCGTCTGTGGAGAGAACCTTGAGACAAATTTGTTTCGCATGAGAAGTGTTTATCCATTCAATCTCTTCCATTCGTTATTATTTATCCAATATATCCTACGTTCAATGACTTTTTTTATGGATAGGTTGTGGGGTACGTTTCTAAACAAATGGAGAATGCAGAGTTGCTTGAGCTTAAACTCAGATTATTCTCTTTGGAAACAAATAATTGGAAAAGTCCCAGTTGCTCATGCTTTGGGTAACGAATACAAATATTCCCCAGTGACAAGCGGAGAATTTTGCGACTACGAGACATTTTCTGCCACGTGCCAGGTGGATGAGACCGTGATGATCACAGAGGCCAGGTACGGGCACATGGCACGCGGAGAGTGCATCACCCTGGATCTGGGAGTGTTCGGATGCCAGGCAGATGTTGCGGTTGTTCTGCAGGAGAAATGCGATGGTCAACGGACATGTTCTTTGGCCGTGAATGATGAGGTGCTCAGGAATACTCAGCCATGCGCCAAGGGCATCACCGTTTACCTGGAAGTTACATACGCTTGTGTTAAAGGTTGGTTCCTCTGCATATATTATCATCTCATTAACTTTATCCCAGAGATGACCACAATACCCACACAAATTATGCAGACAATAAATATGAAGGAATCAGGCGTACGGCTCTAGCTCAGACCTCACGCAACACACTTATCACAATGATATCGCCAAATCTACGTTTATCCGTGGATTAAGAGGACTAAACAAAAGCCACGACAATGTTGTGACATGTTCATTGATATCACTGCCCGTGCGTGATAGCAGGATTTGGTTAAACTATGATTTAAATGAGTAATCTTCAAAGCAGATAAGATTGCGCGGTAAGCTTGTCGTTCTGCATGCGCATTGCATAATAAAGGTACATAAAATAATGCTTGTAACACATAATGATATAAATTATATGCATAGCGCAAACAAACAAAATGATCGCGATTTTCAATATTGTATTGTTATCCTGATAATTAGCATAAACACATCACTCAAACTCTGGCAATCAAACATGAAAATTTCATAATCAATATTTTTGCTTACAGCCGTTCCAGCGAATCAATTATGTAATCACATCATAGCGACTCCAGCGACTTCATACATCTCCAGTGCACAGGCGAAATCGCGCAAATGCACGTCATCCACCGGCGCATTCGACCAAGAATTCTCGATTTCGGCCAAACTCGGTCAACACGTCGCAGTGGATGTAATAGAAATCGCCCCTGGATCCTCCTCTTCGCGGGAGTTGGGCTATTTCCTAGACCCTAAATCGCAAAGGGTTCACCCGATCATTGTGAGTGGGAAACAGACGGACAGCGCGAAAGAGGAGAGCGAGGGAAATCTCATAAATGTGGTGCTATCCTCCAGAGGGGCTACCAACTACCTCGTCGGATTCAGAGGTGATTATTCAGGCTGATGATAATTGAATGTCAGGGTTGTTTTTTGAATGCCATGATGTACCATTTCTTTATTCCTCCTGCTTTTAATGGTAACCCGATGTGCGTAACATGCACGTAACATGCACGTAACATGCACGTAAGCCCTCCTATTTGTTTAGTTATATACGGCATAGTTGACTCGATTTGTCAACGGAACTGTGTGTGCATATTACTACGCATAATGAATCGATACCTGTAAATTCAATTGGTTTGTTATAATTAGCCGTGTAAATGCAATTGTTTTCCTCAGCCGTGGGATGTGCTGACCTGCATCTTGAGGCCGATGTGTGGGTCAGGCGACAGGGGGCAGTGGCCACTGTTGGATGCCACAGTTCGAGGCAAATCTGGCAGCTGAGATGTACAAATGGACACTGGACGGGGGTCATCGGAAACTGCTCCCAGCGTGAGATAATTTTATCGTTGATATAATTATTTGGTTATATCAATTATTTGGAAAATTTGTATACCATATACTTCGAGTCTAATTTGTGATAATGGTGACGCGTTTATGTGTTATTCATATCCATTTTGCTTTCAGCTATTCACCCACAACCCATGCGAGATATACAGAGTGAACCAGAACTACCTTTACCTCGAGGTAATGTCACATTTAAACTATAATTTCTATTTGCACATACAATTATGCACTTGTGTCCGTGTTATATATATACAGCAAATAATTATATCTTCAAATTATTTCAGACATCATTTTCGTCATCATCGGATGCTGCACTTTCTTCATAGCAATTCTGGTTGTTACTGCAGGTTATGTTTGCGTCAGGTGGTAGGTTGATATAGCACATCTTTCAGATCCACAATATAAATATCTTACGTTTTTATAGGCCCAAAAGACAGTGCACAGCCGATGCCGTGGCGTATCCAACACTTCGTCCGAGAGATCTATACTACCTCCCTACGCAATACTCGCAGCCCGACAGTCCAATCACCCCTGATAGTGAATACCAACCGATTTGGGCGAAACCTTTGCCCAGCCTCCCTGACAACGTGGAAACATTGCCAAGGCCAAAGAGGAACAACGAGGGTTACTGCCCCGTGGCACCAGAGTGCGATCGAAGCAAGTACTTCGTTCTGGATCAAGAGTTCACCAATAATATTAACTCATGAGGAGGAAGCCGTACTGGTGTGCTAGATCAATTACGCACAGTGTAATATTGCGTGGTGTAATGCTTAGGATCCAGACTGTGAAATTATAATACTCTGACTGATTGCACGTTTTGCATGCAGGTACACGTCTGTGTTTTGCATATACGCTCTATCAAAATGCGTATAAGCAGGCTCAACAGCCCGAACTGTTACAAGGAGTGCAAATACACTACATGCCTGGGCAAGGCTACCCGCTGATCAACAGGCATCGCACAATGCAACAGAGTCAACAATAATCCAAATACAATGTATTCATGTCAGCTTAGCATGTTGACAATGCCATTGAATGTCATTATATACAGTATGCTCGTGTTTGATTTAAGATTTATTTCTCATTTAAGAAATGTGTTCAATGACCAAAGAAATGCAAACGAGAAACTGCTCCGTGTGCTAATCAACTACACAGCTGATTCTAATGATATTTACGAGGGTTGTTCGAAAAGTTCTCGGCCTAACATAGAACACACGGTACTATAGACGTAAAATTTGGAGGTTAGAGCAACTATTCACAAGATACGTAGCTTTGTTATTAAATATATTGCTAGTATTCGTGAATTGACTGAATTTTAACTTCGAAACTTCCAGGTGAATGGTGTTTTACCTTTAACCAATGGAAATTTAAAGGAGTGACACGTCTCACATTCTTGTCAATAGACACATATATATACTGAGTAGGCCAAAAGTAGTCCATTTACCCCATGTTAAAATCAAAACTCTAAAATTTGCTAAAATATATAAATTATTCCTAAAAATAACTATTTGGTACGCATTGACTATGTTATTCGGCTCCCATTTATGCAAAGAAATCAAATTAAAAGTCAAATTTGAATGAGCCAGGAACATTTAAATGCGAGTTGTGAATGATCGGGAAGAGAGCAAAATCAGATGAGCGGTCATGAGCCCCTGAACGAGCATTTAAGAATGCCATTTCTTATATGGCACTTCAATACAAACTCTCTGCTTTGTTTTGAATTTAGGAGATGAACATTAGTGCTACTGTCACAACAATAGCGCTTTCAAACAAAAGAATAGTACGAGAACATTGCCTTAATTATGCCTTCAATTAATATGAAGCTTATTCATGGTCCGGGGCCCTGTTTGCCGCCAAAAGTGGAAATATCGCGGAATGATGGGTACACTCTATTAATTGAGATAAATCGGCATAATGTTGATGAAATTGAAACAGAAATAATAGGAATAGCAGCATGACATGTTAAACCAACCACACCAAGAATTAATTTCTCTTATATTTATGTGACCTTTACTCTGCGATCTGCTTTGTAACACCTTCTCAGAAATGCGCAGCGCCATTGGAAAGCATTGAGATCTTTAACATGGAGTAGATAGACTACTTTTGCCCATTCTGTATAAGTAGACCGATCAGCTTGAGAATTCCTCTTTCAATGCGATTTGAAAACATTGCGCAACGACAGTCTAGCAAGGCTATAAAGGTAGAATTACTGCTATAAGGGTGTTCAATAATTCAATTCCATTATAACCGCGTGAAATGAACCAGACGACTCCGATTCAATTAAATGGAAGTATAAACCACTCTGAATGGCGCAGTATGTAAATTTTGATCTACTGATGAGTTAAAGATGTGTTAATTTGAATACTAGCATACTTTTAGTCTATCCCAGTCACAAGCAGATGTATCTATGTCCCTACGGTAGGAGCACAGGCTAATTAACCCACGCGGTCACGCGTAATGCCTTTTTTACTACGCCCGGCTGAGGGATCGAATGGCAATTTTTGGTCAATCCGGTGAGGAATATCCATGACCGTCAATTTATCGCAAGGCTGTTAGTGTTGAAGAAAAAAAAAAAAAAAAAAAAAAAAAAAAAAAAATATGCAACCGAGTCAGGCTTGTCATTTTATCTCATTACATATACATGTAAATGTACTTGTAAATATACTTTTTGAATCACACTTTTTATTAATCCATGCCCGACTTTTTTCTTTGATGTCGATGGTATCGTATGTTAGAACGGGTTTTACAAATGGCTTAAATTCTATTTCTGATTATGATAATTATAAACTTTAATGCACATTCCATTATAACTTTTGATGAAATCAAATACTTGATTAGCCTAGGATATTTTTCCTTTCCGCCATATATTTGATTCTTGATAACATATGATTATTATTTGTTTATTCATGTATATCATAATATCATCCAGTGGGTTTATCTCATGGTGGGTTTAGGCGCTACTGAAATCGGGCAATAGGCGGCCTACGGGCTGTGGAAATAATTATTATTATTTGAACTATGAAACTATTCAATCAGTTGCGATGGAGGAATAGTTCGTGCTACTCGTACACATGCTCTTTGGAGAGAATTGTCCATGCTTTGATTATTCCAGGTGATCATAACGCATGTTATCTTCGCTGATCATAACGCATGTTATCTTCGCTGATCATAACGCATGTTATCTTCTCTGATCATAACGCATGTTATCTGCGCGTGGAAGCACGCACACACTGACAACGCTAACCTTTTTGAGTCTTGACATTTGGATCCGTAATTTAGATGCTTGTTATTCTTATTGATATGGTCATTTTTATGTTATACTTTGGCTAATTACCGTGGAATGCAATGTGGCCAATATTTCTTGCAGTTGGTCCCTTTCATCGGCTGATTCATAACGTACCTTTTTTTCTCTAGCTGTTGCTGCCTTATGATTATTTGTTTGTTACGATTGTTTGCTTGTCCGTTGTTAGTTACATCTTTTAATTAACACATCGAATCGTTTCCAGTACATGTTTGTCGACTACTGGAGACACACCAGACATCAGTTCTGACTGAACAATTTGAAGACCATGTTAGGTTCCCAGTGTTATTTTGTGGCATGGATAGCGTTGTCATAATTGTACACATATAATGTACAAGGAGCTTGCATGCAAACTAACAAAAGTAGCATCCAGGTAGACCGTTATTCCTGCACATCATCCTAGTTTGTATAAAGTTTAAATACCAAGGACAATGGGGTCCGCTACTGATGGATTTTATCGAATTTGAACTTCATCTGAGAAGGTTATATTAGTAAAGGCCTACTGGATATATAGGGATCCAGTTGAAGAGTAGGCCTACTACATGCCCAAATGCCTTTATGATTACTTGTCGATGGCCCTGGTCATATCAGTATTGAGTTTGTGGGGGTGTGCCTATATGGGACATCATGGATGCCCCATGATGTCCCATACATGTCTTATGGAGAGAACGTCAAACCAACAGTTAGCAGCGGCAGAAGCCACGTACAGAACACATGCATCTCAGTAAAATTGTCAAACAAAAACTGAACATTTTAGATCCCGACATAGCTCATAAGACACGACAATATAGAAGAAGAAGAAAAAACAAAAACAAAAACAAAAACAATGACGCAAGGCAAGGCAGAGTTGAAGGTGCACAAGGAAGAGACAGACGGGGGAGAATGTGGCAATCTGATGTAGAATGAGTGGCCTGTCAGTGTGCTGATGCATACATGAAGTGATAAAGGGATAAAGTTAAGGGGAATAGAACCAGACACTCATGACGAATAAGCCCCAATTTGCATATCATATGTAGATACATGTTAATCGTGGGTTGATGCATGTAATTATAATATTATTTGGGATACGCAAATGTCCAAAGCCATTCGGTAAACGTAACACTTAGTGCTAAGTACGGAACATTATCAGGGAATTCATAACGGCGCGAAGAGAAGAGGGAGGAAGAGAGGAACCATCGATCGATGGCTGCTGCTTCTGCTGCTGTTGTTGCTGCAGAGGAGACAGTTGTCAGCTGAATGGCAGCAGAGCCGTCAGCTCAGCCGTTCTCCCCAAAAATGGATTTCAACCTGACGTTTGCGTTTTTCTTTGTGTTGCAATTTTCAGCTATACTTTGTACACAGAAAGTGTTTCCGTGGGGCAGAGGTGAGCATTATAGTTTACACTGGCAATATCTCTTCCCCTCATGCTTACACACTTTATTCTCATGTTATGGAAGTAATTATGCATGAAACCATATATATTCAATATCAATCAACAGACGATAGTTCAGGCTGATTTCAAAAGTGTATCTGTTATTTTTGATGACGATATTGTTTTGATCAAATACACCTTCAAGCATTACCCAAAAAAAAAAAAAAAAAAAAAAACAAACAAACAAACAAACAAACAAACAAACAAACAAACAAACAAACAAAAGTAAATAGAAAATGTCATTTCATATTGCTTTTATTAAATATATTTTCAGTGATTTCGGACGAGTACTGTGACCATGAGACATTTCAACCCCAATGTAACCCTGATGAACACATTGTTATCATATCAGCCACATACGGACACATGCAGAAGGGCAAATGCATTGAGTTGGATACACCATACTTTGGATGTCAAGTGGATGTTAAGACTCTCTTAGGAACTCTATGCTCAGAGAAAATTTCGTGTTCTATTAGAACGAATGCAGATGTCCTGCGAAGCACAAAGCCATGCAGCAAAGGAATAACAGTGTACTTAGACGCCACATATGCATGCATTAAAGGTGAGTGGTCACACTAGACAACAGTTGTCATTCCTGTCATTAAACATAATTGTAAATGGTCATTATTATGAACGAAAATAATGCATTTCATTTATCCATCAGGTATTCAGTGAAGCATTTCAATTATAAAATATTTATTCATTTGTTACATAAGACGAAGCGCAACTCAACTGACAAGGT
Organism: Capitella teleta; assembly: GCA_000328365.1. Lineage (NCBI taxonomy): Eukaryota > Metazoa > Annelida > Polychaeta > Capitellidae > Capitella > Capitella teleta. The sequence continues at coordinate 247,771 of KB299568.1, forward strand.
TCGAAATAAAAAAAAAAAAAACCCAGTAAAATTGAATATTTGAATAGCACAGAAATTTATTCAGTTTCAGCTTTCAGGGCCTGCATTGAATTGTAACATAGGCCCTAGGCAAATTATTGAGAAGAGAGACTTTCGGACATTCAATAAATTTGGTTGCGTTTCAGCTGTGCGGTTGAGTGATCGTTGTGAGCAACTGAGAGCATCGTCGTCATCGTCGTACATCAGCAGTGCTCAGTCAGCAGCCAAACACTGCACACAAAGCACTGAGATCTTTGACCAGGAGTTCAACGTCCAGGCTGAGAGTGGTCAACAAGTGCACATCTCACTCATTGACCTCTTGTTCATAGCCAATCCAGAGGAATCAGGGGATGAAGGAGAGGAGGTGGGCTATGTGCTGGATCCCGACACGGATAAGGTGGTGCCCGTACAGCGCTCACAGCGACAAGTAGAGACCATACTGCTCCAGTCAGAGGCCAACACAGCCAGCATTGCTCTGACCTCTGACCCTAGTACCAGCTTCGTCATCGCTTTTAAAGGTATGTATCATCAGAACTTATAGAACGCCTAATTCAAATAAGCAGCTGTGGGTTGTGCGGACTTGATGCTGGCGCCTGATGTGTGGATCAAGAGAGATGGCGATGTGGCCACCGTCGGATGCCATTCTTCGCAGCAAACCTGGCGACTGCACTGCCTGCGCAACCACTGGACTGGCGTCATTGGCAACTGCACCAAAGGTCTGAAATATATCAAACAAACTTTTAACATTCAACTGTGTCTTAATTTCTAGGAGCAATTATAGCGCCAATTATGCAGAGGGACAGAACATTGCCTCTTCCTAAAGGTACGACGATCATTCATCATTCTACTTTTGCATAATATTATCATTGTGTTCAGATGTTGTGTTTGTAATCATTGGCTGCTGCACTCTGTTTGTGGCCATTGGAGTGGTCACCATGGGCTATGTCTGCCTCAAATGGTCAGTACAGGTCACGTAGTATAGCAATCGACTTGGGTATTATTGTTGGTTACAGGCCCAAGAAGTCGTCAAGCAGCACCAGTAACAACAGCAGCAGCAAACCAGGTGATGAGGCTCAGGCAATGCCACTTGTTCCAATGCGAGCTGGTCAAGGTGCAGGCACCCTGAAAGCAAACACTACTGTGTACTTGGCTGCGACTGGAAACCCACGTGACTCAGTGCTGTCTGGTGATTATGAGAAGCCCATCTACGAGAAACCACTGCTCCAGCCGACTTCAGCAGATGCATCGGCAGCTGGTTCAGCGGTTGCAGCTGGCATCAGTCCACCTCTGACCAAGAGGAACAACGATGAAGTGTACAACATGAGCCTTTCATCCAACTCGACCGATTACGAAAAAACGAAGAAATATTTTGTGCTTGATAAAGACTACATCAATATGCAGTCACTCCATGATGATACCTAAAAACGATGGCAATGAGCATACTATATATCACTTTGTTTGCATTCACTAAACCAATCTGATGTTTAGACATTTTGTTTGGGCATTTTGATTATAAAGCTAGAGTGTTCATATATTATTCACTGATTGTTGAACGAATTTGTTTCGCTCAATCTCACTATGCCGTGCGATACAAACTGTCTTGTTTTTTGTAAGTGTCTCTCAAGTTAACTTTCCCAATATAATCACCAATATCAAGTTGCTTCAAGTATTACGTGTTTTATTGAACGGGTTTTGAATTCATTTCCCGAAGTCCCTATTAAATTAAATCACTTGTATATCATTGTTTCCACATTTTTTCATGAGCAATGGTCAAATTGATATTCTGTCCACAAAGCCATTAAGCTTTCAGCGACAAGCAAGCCCTTTTGCTGTGCGTTGTCACATTTATTGTTTTTGTTTTTGACGACAGCTGAATCGCACTTAAATGTTTGCATTTTTGGTCATGCAGCTGTACTTCTTTGTATTATTGTGACAGCATCTATCGTCTATCTGAGAACATTTGAGAATGGTAAAACAAGGCATCCCACTCCCCAACAGAAAGTTATATAATTTTATTATTTTATTGTTTCAAGGAAAGCACAAGTCCATGTTATGGAGATCATGGAGGCCATAATGAAGCATTATTATTCTGAGTCACAATAGAGAACATCCTGTACAGCCACGTACAGTGTAGTGTCAATATAAAATAATAATCGATAAGATAACAGGTACTGTAGCATGTATATAAGCACAGGAAAGATAGTGTTGATGTCCTGGTCTGGGAACTATTTAACACAATGGATAGCAGCACGAGTTGAAACATATAAAGAATAGCATAGCTTGCAAACCTTATGAGGAGCATCACAATAGTGGTAGGGAACAATAATCCAACCCGACGAGATGTATTGGGCCCAAGATTAACATTTTGAAGGCTGCATCTGGAGAAGAAAAAACAGAGCACATTTTCCGATTCAGGAAGATTTGCTACATTTGGCTGCCTGGTCAATCATAACGTATTATTGAAGAGAGGAGGGAGGAAGAGAGGAACCATCGATCGATGGCTGCTGCTTCTGCTGCTGTTGTTGCTGCAGAGGGGGCAGTTGTCAGCTGAATGGCAGCAGAGCCGTCAGCTCTGCCGTTCTCCCCAAAATGGATCTCAATTTATTTGTACTCGTTTTCTTTTCGTATTCTGTTCTCGCTCTCAGNTCTCAGCAAGTGTTTCCTTGGGGCAGAGGTAAGCTAGATTAGAGTTGCAACATCACAGATACTCCGTTCAGGTAATATGATGTGTC
>KB299568.1:250570-261199 GCA_000328365.1 Capitella teleta
TTATTGTTATACTCAGTGTTTGTAGTCAAATCAATGGTATATTTCTAATATAAGTAATTCTTTAGGTTATCTAGTTTAATCCTTCATAATAATTTATATCGTTTTGCTTTTTCATTTCCTTGTTTTTATGGGTAATTAATTTAACAAAAAAAGTTGTTCAAATGTATATAACTCAAATTAATTTCGCATTCAGATGCATTAAACATAAAAAGATAGTTCAAGCGATATGCATGAACTATGCATGTCATAATATATTTTTATACTCATGTTCTCAGTGGTGTCAGACGAGTACTGCGATCATGAAATCTTCCAACCACAGTGCAACCCTGATGAACACATTGTCATCATATCAGCCACCTATGGACACATGAAGCAAGGAAAATGCATCAAGCTGGATACCCCCTTTTTTGGATGCCAAGTTGACGTGAAGAAGGAATTGAGCTCTATCTGTTCTGGGAAAATATCTTGTTCTATTAGAACAGATGCAGTTGTCTTAAGGAATACACAGCCATGCAGTACAGGAATTCTTGTGTATTTAGATGCAAATTACGCCTGTGTCAAAGGTTGGTGTTTTGGCTAGTAAAGTGAAAGTTCTATTGTAGAAGAGAGATACACATGTTAATTTAACTTCTGATAATGATTAATGTTGACAATAGTAATAAAATATCACACCATCAAATTTGACTGGCGTAAGCGAGAGCTCCCATCTGTAATATGCATATTGTATATTCAGAAAAATGTGTATGCACAGTTAACCCATTGGCTAACACCACAATGCACTTGAGGAGATTTCTAACCTTCAGATTAAACGTTATTGTCACTACTAACAAATTATTCAACTGCAGCTGTGCGATTGAGTGATCGTTGTGAGCGACTGAGAGCATCGTCGTCATCGTCGTACATCAGCAGTGCTCAGTCAGCAGCCAAACACTGCACCCAAAGCACTGAGATCTTTGACCAGGAGTTCAACGTGCAGGCTGAGAGTGGTCAACAAGTTCACATCTCACTCATCGACCTCTCGTTCATAGCCAATGCAGAGGAGTCAGGGGATGAAGGAGAGGAGGTGGGCTATGTGCTGGATCCCGACACGGATAAGGTGGTGCCCGTACAGCGCTCACAGCGACAAGTAGAGACCATACTGCTCCAGTCACAGGCCAACACAGCCAGCATTGCTCTGACCTCTGACCCTAGTACGAGCTTCGTCATCGCCGTTAAAGGTATGTATCATCAGAACTTATAGAACGCCTAATTCAAATAAGCAGCTGTGGGTTGTGCGGATTTGATGCTGGCGCCTGATGTGTGGATCAAGAGAGATGGCGATGTGGCCACCGTCGGATGCCATTCTTCGCAGCAAACCTGGCGACTGCACTGCCTGCGCAACCATTGGACTGGCGTCATTGGCAACTGCACCAAAGGTCTGAAACATATCAAACAAACTTTTAACATTCAACTGTGTCCTAATTTCTAGGAGCAATTATAGCGCCAATTATGCAGAGGGACAGAACATTGCCTCTTCCTAAAGGTACAACGATCATTCATCATTCTACTTTTGCATAATATTATCATTGTGTTCAGATGTTGTGTTTGTGATCATCGGTTGCTGCACTCTGTTTGTGGCCATTGGAGTGGTCACCATGGGCTATGTCTGCCTCAAATGGTCAGTACAGGTCATGTAGTATAGCAATCGACTTGGGTATTATTTTTGGTTACAGGCCCAAGAAGTCGTCAAGCAGCACCAGTAACAACAGCAGCAGCAAACCAGGTGATGAGGCTCAGGCAATGCCACTTGTTCCAATGCGAGCTGGTCAAGGTGCAGACACCCTGAAAGCAAACACTACTGTGTACTTGGCTGCGACTGGAAACCCACGTGACTCAGTGCTGTCTGGTGATTATGAGAAGCCCATCTACGAGAAACCACTGCTCCAGCCGACTTCAGCAGATGCATCGGCAGCTGGTTCAGCTTGTGCAGCTGGCATCAGTCCACCTCTGACCAAGAGGAACAACGATGAAGTGTACAACATGAGCCTTTCATCCAACTCGACCGATTACGAAAAAACGAAGAAATATTTTGTGCTTGATAAAGACTACATCAATATGCAGTCACTCCATGATGATTCGTAATCAAACCACTCTTATCTCTACATGTTCTTTTATTTTGCATTGTGTTGAGCTTAATTTATCTGAATATTTTTTTCCTTGTCACCTTATTTATGTGAATTACTTGGTTTGCAGCTAAATAAATTGCCTGCATAGGCCGTGTTATTGTAAAAATGGCGAAATATATATGCACCAACAAGCCCATAACTTCATCTGTTACTCTTAAAATTGTTCACGGAGTCTATAAATAATGATACTTAGTAAATGGTTTGAAGGGCTCGTCATAAAGTTGCTGACTATTTGTGTACATACACTAATCACATGCAGGCAATGCTTTACTCGCACCAGTACACATGCCCAGACCTACTTATTATAAATGAATATTTTGTTATGTTTTTAATTTTTTTTTTTTTTTTTTCATACTAGTGCAATGGTTTGTACATGTTTTGAAATCAACGAAATTTTCTAAAGTACGCTTATGAACGATACGGAACTTGATACATGTATATTCAGGCACATCATTCGGTTACTGGAAAGCTTCAATATTCAGACAAAATACTTCTCTTAAATGAGAATTGAGAGATAATAAAATTATTATACTGAGCATACCTGTACTGAGCATGGCCTGTATTGAGACAATGATCGACGAGTGGTCACATTTATGATTGATATGGCTATTTTTATGTTTTCTTTTCTTTCTTTTTTTTTCAACAGAATAATCATTCCATCTAAAGTGTGATTTTGCGTTTTGACCTCTACCCCAGATTCAACATCCCTGCTGATTCCACGTGACCCTCAGAAACTCCAACTTTTTAATAATTAGTCATGGATGGATATCCAACACACCCAATAAGTGTATAATCTGTCGAGGAATCACAAACAAAACACACTGGCACCTATCTAAAAATCGTAAAGCTTTGGTCTGAAATTAACCCAAACACAAATTACCCCATGAACAAGAAGCAACGTATTTAATTATAGATATCACTATTCACGATAAATTTAGTTTGCACTACTCTATAAGCTTTTCAAGACATGTATATAGTTTCTTTTGTTGCTCAGTATATTGATCATGCATGAAAGAGCAGACATCTAAAATGCTTATTTCTCAAAGATACCTGCCTAGATTTAACATGATTGGTTTATATATCCACAATAAATGGATGAAAGGACAAATGGCTGTAACCTATGAAGCTAACTTTCGCTGAAAAGGGATATGATTACTAGAATAATTAGATTCTTGCAGATCATTACTATCTGGGAAATTAACTGACAGTCACCACACCAAGAAACTTACAATAAGCAGCATTATATAAGTCGACACAGGATAAGAAACAATTTTATTGTGAGCGTAATCTGTCTAGGAATCACAAACAAAACACACTGGCACCTATCTAAATAGCATAATCACTTTCACTTCCTAAATAATAATAGTAATAATAATAATAATAATAATAATAATAATAATAATAATAATAATAATAATAATAATAATAATAATAATAATAATAATAATAATAATAATAATAATAATAATAATAATAATAATAATAATAATAATAATAATAATAATAATAATAATAATAATAATAATAATAATAATAATAATAATAATAATAATAATAATAATAATAATAATATTAATATTAATAATAATAATAAATAGATTTTAAATATTTGAATGGAAAGAACACAAGTAGCCATTTTTGCAATGGCAAAAGACAATGAATATTACGAATCATCATACAATGACTGCTTATTGATGTAGTCGTTATCAAGAATATAATGTTTATTCGTTTACATTAATGCAGTGTCAAAAAGAAAATGATTCAGATAAAAGCTTAACTCAACACAATGCAAAATAAAAGAACATGTAGAGATAAGAGTCGTTTGATTACGAATCATCATGGAGTGACTGCATATTGATGTAGTCTTTATCAAGCACAAAATATTTCTTCGTTTTTTCGTAATCGGTCGAGTTGGATGAAAGGCTCATGTTGTACACTTCGTCGTTGTTCCTCTTGGTCAGAGGTGGACTGATGCCAGCTGCAACAGCTGAACCAGCTGCCGATGCATCTGCTGAAGTCGGCTGGAGCAGTGGTTTCTCGTAGATGGGCTTCTCATAATCACCAGACAGCACTGAGTCACGTGGGTTTCCAGTCGCAGCCAAGTACACAGTAGTGTTTCCTTTCAGGGTGCCTGCACCTTGACCAGCTCGCATTGGAACAAGTGGCATTGCCTGAGCCTCATCACCTGGCTTGCTGCTGCTGTTGTTACTGGTGCTGCTTGACGACTTCTTGGGCCTGTAACCAACAATAATATTCAAGTCGATTGCTATACTACGTGACCTGTACTGACCATTTGAGGCAGACATAGCCCATGGTGACCACTCCAATGGCCACAAACAGAGTGCAGCAACCGATGATCACAAACACAACATCTGAACACAATGATAATATTATGCAAAAGTAGAATGATGAATGATCGTTGTACCTTTAGGAAGAGGCAATGTTCTGTCCCTCTGCATAATTGGCGCTATAATTGCTCCTAGAAATTAAGACACAGTTGAATGTTAAAAGTTTGTTTGATATATTTCAGACCTTTGGTGCAGTTGCCAATGACGCCAGTCCAGTGGTTGCGCAGGCAGTGCAGTCGCCAGGTTTGCTGCGAAGAATGGCATCCGACGGTGGCCACATCGCCATCTCTCTTGATCCACACATCAGGCGCCAGCATCAAATCCGCACAACCCACAGCTGCTTATTTGAATTAGGCGTTCTATAAGTTCTGATGATACATACCTTTAAAGGCGATCACGAAGCTGGTACTAGGGTCAGAGGTCAGAGCAATGCTGGCTGTGTTGGCCTGTGACTGGAGCAGTATGGTCTCTACTTGTCGCTGTGAGCGCTGTACTGGCACCACCTTATCCGTGTCGGGATCCAGCACATAGCCCACCTCCTCTCCTTCATCCCCTGATTCCTCTGGATTGGCTATGAACAAGAGGTCAATGAGTGAGATGTGCACTTGTTGACCACTCTCAGCCTGGACGTTGAACTCCTGGTCAAAGATCTCAGTGCTTTGTGTGCAGTGTTTGGCTGCTGACTGAGCACTGCTGATGTACGACGATGACGACGATGCTCTCAGTCGCTCACAACGATCACTCAATCGCACAGCTGAAACCAATGAATGAATGCACAAAAAAGGTATATAAATAACAAATTATTGAATAAAATGTGAATTATTTTGTGGACACTAATGATAGCCTCCATGCATCTTTTCCAATCCAATCGAAATTCTACAACCAAATAATGTAATTTTAGTCATTTGTCATTCAAAATAGATTGCTTGTTTTCATCTTCATTTCTTCTCTAACCAAGCCTTTTGCTATTTAAGATACCCACCTTTCACGCACGCGTAAGTTGCATCCAAATAGACCAAAATTCCTTTGCTGCATGGCTGAGTACTTCTCAAGATATCTGCATTAGCTCTTAAAGAACAAGATACTTTTCCAGAACATAGAGTGTTCAATTCCTCTTTCACTTCCACTTGACATCCAAAGTATGGTGTATCCAACTCAATGCATTTGCCTTTCTGCATGTGTCCGTATGTGGCTGATATGATGACAATGTGTTCATCTGGATTACATTGGGGCTGGAATGTCTCATGGTCACAGTACTCATCAGAAACCACTAAAGAGAAATAAAAAATATCAAAAATCACTGAAAATGAGAGAATTATTTATATGAATGTCAGATCTGCATTTTTTTATCATAAACTTTCTTGATAACATGTGTATCTGTTTTTGTCATACTTCAGTCTTAGGCCGATATCATGAACATGCATGCTTGGATAAATCCGAGTATATTGACAAATGCAAATTATAATATTAATGCAAATTCAATCTATATTTTTTTTTACTTGGCAAAGACATAAAACTGCCTAGATGCTGCAGGTTTACGCTTTGAAAATATCTGAATAATGAATGTGTGGTTTAACAGCCCAATGTGGACTGTTACTGTATTATATGTTAAACTTGGGACAAAAGGCTATGCTTACCTCTACCCCATGGGAAAACATGCTCTTTGCTGAAAATGATTCCGAATTGCAACACAAAGAAAATCCCTATGGCAAGGCTGAAATCCATTTTGGGGAGAACGGCTGAGCTGACGGCTCTGCTGCCATTCAGCTGACAACTGCCCCCTGTGCAGCAACAACAACAGCAGCAGAAGTAGCAGAAGCAGCAGCCATCGATCGATGGTTCCTCTCCTCATTCTCTCATTTGCCCTTCACATAGGTCCGTTATGAATCTCCAGTATGCTAATGCAACATCCCCTGTCTAAGAGTTCAATCTTCATCACATGGTCTAATTTATCGGGAATTAGATTCTGTGTCCGAAACATGATTTGAGTTCTTGAAATCTTAGTTGGCTGCGTGGTATCAGCCACTATTAGACGACGTAGTGATACTTATTGCCATTGCTAAGGAATTTGCAGTCAGTAAGGGTGTTTACTTTTGTACTTTTGGTGCAAAGACACATTTTCTGATATCCCAGGTATTCTCATGACATAAGAACAAGACAAGTTTTATACTGCATCAAAATTTCTCTGGAAATTAAAGAAGCCATGATGTATGTGTGTATAAAATATGTAAAAAATACAGCATCTTGCCTATTGGTTAGAGAGAATCCAGAGTAACACTATCAATGCACGATTGGGTACAACAAGATTTGTCTCGAATGCTCCATATTTCCGCAGATGTACTGAAGCATGAAGGCATGGTTATCGCATGTGGGAATTAGTGGCACAAGCAGAATATAATATTATTTTATCGGCTAAACGGCAAACGAAAGCTATTCATTCCAGCATTTTTGGAATGAGACACATATTGAGACACAACTATCCATTGCTCTATCTACGAGGGTTGTTGGAAAGGTTATCAGCCTAACATAGAACGCGCAATATTATAGAGACGTGAAATTTGGAGGTTACACAAGAACACACGTTGCTTTCTTATTTCCCTGGCATAACTAATTTTTGATTGAGTGCACTTCTTCCGACATCACTGTCAAAGCGTTATTTTGGGTGCCAAAAGTTTTATTTGTGGGCCTCTAATAACACTTTTTCACAACATCTGATCACTGATTTTAATTTAGTACACTGTTTGTTTATTGGCATTGCTTTGATAAAAATTAAATCGAATTCCAACAACCATAAATCTAGTTAATACGGAAATTGCGCTTGAGAGGTGCATAAGAAAATACCCGCGCATATTGATAATTCGAAAAAAAAGCCAGCCAGCCGTGCAAAATAACGATTTTGCAACATATGCTATATTTTGTAATGTGCAAAATATGTATGCTTAGACCCCCTGTTAGTGTCTTACAATTTTGCCTATCTACTAATTTATTCTATTTTAATTATATCACTATATATGTATGTCTCTGAGAATTTTTTGAGTGACAATATACTGGCTGTACATCCATATATTTATTCATAGATGTGGATAATTATATCACTCTATTTCAATGATTTGATAATATTCATATTCCTAATATAATAATACAAAATCGCACTAAAGAAATAAGTGATGCTTGTTCACAAAATGTTAATATTGAACCGAATCGTCTTGTTTTGTAAAATGTAACCGAAACGTAAAAATACCACAAAAGGATTACAAGACACCTTTTTACAGGACTGTTAGACCTACTTTGAATCCAATGATTTTAATAAAACTTGGTACATGCATGCAAATTAACATGACAATGTGTCTGTTAAATAATTGTGTAATTCACTTGGTGTTTTCATAATGTTTAATTACTGGAAGGAACAAACATTTAGGCCAATACTGGTGCTCTCTTTTGGGCTTTATTTTACCGTTTTGTAATAATTTCATCAAAATATCACACACAATTTTTTTTATTGCTTTGATGCGTCTATGGGGAAAATATCGGAAATATTCGTCAATGATTAATATCCTAAAATTGGTTTGAATTAGCGCGTAAATCAGGAGTCTCTCATATTTTGACGAAATGCATTGCTTCACTCAAATTGGCGCCAGAGGTGATCACGTAATTTTCTGAGAAATTCATTGATTGAAATTTCTATCTGAAAAGCTAACCTATATATGCTAGCCAAATTTCAGCTTTCTGTGTTCACCTGTTCTATATTAGCCCGAGCACTTTTCGAACAACCCTCGTATGTCAGCATTCAAAGTCATTGTTTAATTATTTTTTATATTTTTAGAGTAGCACATAATTATTTGAATTTCAACTAACTTTTGAATGTAGATCACAATGCATCTTGCTCAACATGTTTAACAGCTTAACAGCTGAACCTGATTTCCAGGAGTGGTTGCCTTCAAAAAAATATAGTTGAGAAGTTCAAATTATGTAAAACTAATTTGCATAGGTTTGTTCTCAATGAGATGCAAAAATGGGCAATTCACTCAATGTTTCAATGCATTCTGGTTCATTTGCTCAGCCAGTGCGCAGTGCTGCTCCCTCAGAATGGTGTAAAGTTGCCTAATGTAATTGTTATTGATCAAGTATTTAGAAAGAGTAATTGTATTTTGTCCTAACGTATAACCCGCGTAAAAATATAGGGGACATGGGAACTGAATAAAGTTCACGAGTGGTCATGACACAATGATTATGTGCTTTACATTATATTTGGAATTATTTTGCTAAGATTTTTCAGCTTTTATTTATGCGATGATCCGTTATATTTTAAATTAATATCCTATCAGACAATAATAGTAGCAATGCAAATGTTAGCATTTATACTATATGAAAGGTCACAGAGTCATTAAACAGGGTGTATAAAACTATAAATTGAGCAATCAATCTTAAAATCAAAAGTCAACAGTAAATTAATTATGCTAAGCTTTTATACACACTCGGTTAAATGTAAAAAGATAATTCAAAGTGCATACAATTTCGGAATTTTCAAAAAACAAAAGATATTGAAAAACACAAAGGTAAATCATAAGAATTGCATACTTGAAATTTAAAGTTTACCGTCAACAACTGTGTTGATTGTTATAACAACGACGTGACAAAGTAATGACAAATTTCCTTATTTAAAAAAATAAAGAAGAATCTAAGCGACATGATCCCACATATCGTTTAGCAAGTCATGATTCCAGACCTTCAATTCACAAAAGCAAAAACACACGAATGTCTTTATGACATGAACAATAAAGCAAATTAGTGACACTAAGTATCATCATGCAATGACTGCATATTGATGTAATCTTTATCAAGCACAAAATACTTCTTCGTTTTTTCGTAATCGGTCGAGTTGGATGAAAGGCTCATGTTGTACACTTCGTCGTTGTTCCTCTTGGTCAGAGGTGGACTGATGCCAGCTGCAACAGCTGAACCAGCTGCCAATGCATCTGCTGAAGTCGGCTGGAGCAGTGGTTTTTCGTAGATGGGCTTCTCATAATCACCAGACAGCACTGAGTCACGTGGGTTTCCAGTCGCAGCCAAGTACACAGTAGTGTTTGCTTTCAGGGTGTCTGCACCTTGACCAGCTCGCATGGGAACAAGTGGCATTGCCTGAGCCTCATCACCTGGCTTGCTGCTGCTGTTGTTACTGGTGCTGCTTGACGACTTCTTGGGCCTGTAACCAACAATAATATTCAAATCGATTGCTATACTACATGACCTGTACTGACCATTTGAGGCAGACATAGCCCATGGTGACCACTCCAATGGCCACAAACAGAGTGCAGCAACCGATGATCACAAACACAACATCTGAACACAATGATAATATTATGCAAAAGTAGAATGATGAATGATCGTTGTACCTTTAGGAAGAGGCAATGTTCTGTCCCTCTGCATAATTGGCGCTATAATTGCTCCTAGATATTAGGACACAGTTGAATGTTAAAAGTTTGTTTGATATGTTTCAGACCTTTGGTGCAGTTGCCAATGACGCCAGTCCAATGGTTGCGCAGGCAGTGCAGTCGCCAGGTTTGCTGCGAAGAATGGCATCCGACGGTGGCCACATCGCCATCTCTCTTGATCCACACATCAGGTGCCAGCATCAAGTCCGCACAACCCACAGCTGCTAATTTGAATTAGGCGTTTTATAAGTTCTGATGATACATACCTTTAAAGGCGACGACGAAGCTGGTACTAGGGTCAGAGGTCAGAGCAATGCTGGCTGTGTTGGCCTGTGACTGGAGCAGTATGGTCTCTACTTGTCGCTGTGAGCGCTGTACTGGCACCACCTTATCCGTGTCGGGATCCAGCACATAGCCCACCTCCTCTCCTTCATCCCCCGACTCCTCTGCATTTGCTATGAACGAGAGGTCGATGAGTGAGATGTGCACTTGTTGACCACTCTCAGCCTGGACGTTGAACTCCTGGTCAAAGATCTCAGTGCTTTGTGTGCAGTGTTTGGCTGCTGACTGAGCACTGCTGATGTACGACGATGACGACGATGCTCTCAGTCGCTCACAACGATCACTCAACCGCACAGCTGAAACACAACCGATTTTTTTTAATGTTCGAAGGTCTCTCTTCCT